>CATKHJ011260564.1:0-24794 GCA_949750685.1 Vernicia montana | reverse complement strand
CAGGAAAAATTACAAAAATTATCATCTGGCATGAATAACAGTGATCGATTTGGCAAAAAACATCAAGAATAAATATTCGACTTAGCAAAAGGCATCAAGTTATCTAGATCAGTTTCCAAGCTGCCTGCAACAAAAAGCCCTAGACACAGTAAGGCTAGGCATAAAAAAACATATCGCGACTAGCTCAAAAGAGGAAAGTAGATGCACTCGGTCAAATTGTGACGAGTACTCCAGGCGAAAGTCTGTAAGGCAGCTCTCTGTTGAGAGAGTGAAAGACCTAGGTAAGGCTAGGCGAAAGTCCGCGAGGCAAAAAATATATAAGTAAACTTTCTGTTAAGGGAGCAAAAGACCTAGGTAAGGCAAGGCGAAAGTCCGCGAGGTAAAAAATATTTAAGTATACTCTCTGTTAAGGGAGCAAAAGACCTAGGTAAGGCTAGGCGAAAGACCGCGAGGCAGAAAGACCTAGGAAAGGCTAGGCGAAAGACCGCGAGACAACTCTCTGTTGAGAGAGTGAAAGACCTAGGAAAGGCTAGGCAAAAGTCCGCGAGGCAACTCTCTATTGAGAGAGTGAAAGACCTAGGAAAGGCTAGGCGAAAGTCCGCAAGGCAATTCTCTGTTGAGAGACCAAAATACCTAATCAACAACTAGGTGAATGAACACGAGGTGACTCTCTGTTGAGAGAGCAATAACCCTTGCTCGACAAAATTTCTATTGAGGAAATAAAAATTCCAAGCAAACGAAAGCAAGGCGATAGTTCTGAATTGATAAATCTTTGTTGAGAGAGTAAAAGACTTAGTATGGCTAGACGAGGCAAATTACATGAAAGACCTCGATTAATGAAAGACCTCGATTGATGAGGTGAATTTCAAAAGTCATCGGTCAGCGAGGCAGATTATTTGAAGACCTCGATTGACGAGGTGAATATCTAAAAGTCCTCGATCAGTGAGACAGATCATTTGAAGACCTCGATTGACGAGGTGAATCTCTAAAGTCCTCGGTCAGCGAGGCAGATTATTTGAAGACCTCGATTGACGAGGTGAATCTCTAAAGTCCTCAGTCAGCGAGACAAATTATTTAGAAGACCTCGATTGACGAGGTAAATTTCAAAAGTCCTCGGTCAGTGAGGCAGATTATTTAAAAGACCTACGAGGCAGATTATTTGAAGATCTCGATTGACGAAGTAAATTTCAAAAGTCCTCGGTCAGCGAGGCAGATTATTTGAAGACCTCGATTGACGAGGTGAATAACTAAAAGTCCTCGGTCAGCGAGGCAGATTATTTGAAGACCTCGATTGACGAGGTGAATATCTAAAAGTCCTCGGTCAACGAGGCAGATTATTTGAAGAACTCGATTGACAAGGTGAATCTCAAAAAGTCCTCGGCCAGCGAGGCAGATTATTTGAAGACCTCGATTGACGAGGTGAATCTCTAAAGGTACTCGGTCAGCGAGGCAAATCATTTGAATACCTCAATTAATGAGGTGGTTTTCTAAAAAGTCCTCGGTCAGCGAGGCATATATTATTATTATTTGAGTCTTCGACGAACGAAGTAAATTATTATTATTATTATTATCTAAAGTCCTCGGTCAGCGAGGCAAATCATTCGAATATCTCGATTAATGAGGTGGTTTTCTAAAAGTTCTCGATAAATTGAGATAGATTATTATATAAGTCCTCATTCGGCGAGGCATATTATATGAAGACCTCCAGGTGAGGTAGATTTCTTAAGCCCTCAAATATATGAGGTAGATTATAATTATTATTCAAAGTCCTCCTGAGTAAGGTATGATTTCTCTAAATCCTCCAAGAGTAAGGCATGATTATCTAAAGTCCTCTGTGAGCAAGGCATGAGATATTCTAAGTCCTCGATTGAAGAGGCATAATATTATCTAAGACCTCTATCAAGGAGTAGGGGGCTTCGCAGATTATTTAGAGCCCTCTTCCAATGAGGTAGCATTTAGGTGAATCACAAGCAATGAGAGGAAACATCTACTCCCTTAGCCCGCTCTTCGATACTCTCAATCAGACTAGGGAGTGGGGGGCTTCTGATAAGGGACAAAAAATACCAAGCAAAATCAGGACTATAATGGGCCAGGCCCAGCTGCCAAATCTACCTAAAATCCTAATATCAGAAGGACAATGTTAAGCTAACATGCAAATAGTCATCCTAATACAAACTGGTCAAGAAAATCCATACTCAACTCATGTAAGGATCTATCTCTTATAAATACCTCAAAGATCAAACTTCACAGGTATGAGTACTACTTCGATAACTTGAATTATTTGAATTACGTTCTCTCTCAAACAGTTACTGATTTAAGCATCGAAGTCTCTCTCGGGGGTCAGCCCCTGGGAGCCATTGACCCGCTTTTTCTTTGTCTACAGATTCTACCCCTTCGAGGGACCCATAATATCAAATATTTGGTGAAATTAGACTCATCAAAACCATTTTCTTTATAAGCAATATTTAATTTTATTAACATTAGAAGGAAAGCTAGATCATGAACAAAGATTTCATATTTTTAGGCCATAAAAAGCACAAAAGAAAAAAAAAAAGTAGAATAGCATAGTACAAACTGAGTCATAACTCCAAAAAAATTATGGATTTGTGCTAGTATTTAGGAAAAACTAATAGAGTTAATTAGAATGTAGTTATTGTTAGTGCTAGTTTCTAGGTTACTACTGTTTTTTTTTTTTAGATTTCAATTTCCTAAACTAAATTTTAAGATGTTCTAATTTTATAGGCTTTTTATTAAGTTATATTTTCACAATTTTAGGCTTTTGTTTTCTCTACTTTATTTTGTAAAAATACTTCCTATTTTCTATACTATATATGCCTTTATAATTGGGGAGCTTAAGGTGGTTGTCTTAATCGCCTACCCCACTTAACCGCCCCTGGTGTCTGTCGATTTTTTTTTTGTCAAATGCATCAAATAATAAAATCAGTATTAAATTATCTAGCTACATCTTTCTCAATATATATAAGTGATGAATGAGTTGGTAAGAAAACAATTTTTTATCTTGTTGTGTAACTTTGTTTTGAAAATCTTCATAGCAGAAAATACACATTTTGTTGTTGCAGTAAACATAGGTAAAGTTTGTACAGGTCGAATCAATCTAGTGATTAATATTTAACTTTCTTGTCTTCACTAAAATTTGATACAAATATGAAATTGGCAAATCTAAATTTTGATCAATATTAAATTTGAAAAGTTCTAATTAAATGTAACTTTTCTTATTTAGAGAAATTTTTAGGATAAAATTTATTTGCAAGAAAATAAAATTTTTCAATATTAAATGCCTTATAGCCATGCATCCATAGATCTAAATACTTGTTAAAAACAAACAATTCCATTACATCTTTAAATTAATTCTTCATTTCCTCTATTTCAACTAAAAGTATATCAATTTGATAATGGTGCTTCATTGTAATATAATCTTTATTATTATGAGATCGACCTTGACTTGCCATATATTAAGAATATTAATTTCCTCATATTTTTCACAAAAGAATTTTACTTTATCCAATAAAAGATCTCATCCATCATCCCTTAATTTTTAAAGATTTTTTTTTTTCGGTAGTTGTCACCAAAATGAATTGCATTCAATTTAACTTCTAATTATGAGATTTTTTTTTTTAAACTTTGAGGCGGCGATATAAATGTAAAAAAAAAATAAAAAAATTTGGGTGAATAATAGTATTTATTAAATTTTTTTAGTAACATATATTATATTAGAGGGATTCTTAAAAAATTTTGAAGGGACTACCGCGGCCTGCCTTCCTAAACATAGTTATTAAACTCGGTCTGGCCCCGCCAGTTGAATCGGTGACCTAGGCACTAAACTGAGCTAGATTTGTAATCAGACCGAATTTACAATTGATTCACAAAAAATATGTGACCGCGGACGGTTGAACCGGTGAACCAGTGACCCGATGATTTCCAAATTTTTAATTTTTTTTCTTTTTTCACTATAACTTGTTCTTATTTGTATGTTTCCATGTCTTCAATAGATATCGAGACAATGAGGATATTATTTGTTTGCATGTTTTTCATATATTTTTCTTTATAAGAAATATAAGTTAGCAAATAAATTATTTTCTAGCATATTTGGATAAATTATTATGATGTGCACTTTTATTTTCATTTTAAAAATTTCTTTAATGATTTTGCATTTTCATTCTATATTTTAAAAGTTAGAAAATTTTCATTTTATTTTAATTCTTAATGTTAAATTAATTTTAATATCTGAAATTTAATAATTTAATTATATTTAATTCTTAAATTAATATATAATGAAATATACTAATAATTTAAAGATATATGAAATATCTAATGGACTTATTTATGTATTTTTTTTTTATATTTGTAAACTGAAATATTTAGTTTGTTAATTTTTACTTTTGAGTGAAGTTTAAGTAATCTTAAATTTTTTAATATTTTATATTTATTTTATTATATAAAATTATAAATTATATATTTAATTAATTACATTGCTTCACCGATTTAATTATTAATCCGGTGATTAAACTACTGACCCATCGATCCGACTTATAAATCGAGTTGATATTCGGGCCGAGTTTAATAACTATGCTCCTAAGTATTGGCCACTGGATATTAGGAAAAGCAAACAATTTTACCTTCAAAGTTTTTAGTTTTGACTTGGTTGGGTAAACACTTTGCAGGGATTTGGTGAGAGTTGCACTCCAAGGGGTCAATGTACTTTTGGGCCACGTTTGCAGGATCAAGAGATTAAGCTCTTGGCTGAGTTTGTGAGGTCACAAGCTGATCATGATTGGCCAAACATTGAAAGTATTCAAGATTGATTTTTTTTTTGTTACATGGATTTGATACAAAGAACGCGTTAGAAATTAAATACATGATTTACTATATCACAAAACATCACTTGACTGTTAAATTATTAATTCAACGTTTATATTCAAGATTTACTTCACTAGCCATTATATGTTGAAGTTTTAATTGTAGCCATCAAACCTTTGGCCGTGGTCATGTGCCACATAACCTGAGTCCCTCCTTTGGTAAAATTTGGTGGATACCAAGTTGCCTCCCAATTCCCTTCCTCTACTAACCTCTAATTGTTTCCCTCCCCACTAACTATTGATGTATATCCCTTGTAAAAAGAAAAAAGAAAGAAAAAAAAAAAATCTAGAAAGAACATAATTAAACAATAAACATGTAAAACATACAAAGTTCTAACCTATGCATGCAAATTCCAATTTAACCTATATATGCATAATTTGTGATTTCATCAAGAGATAAGTGATCCTACTTGAATTCTTTATTTATCTTCATTTTATGATAATTATAAAAATGTTAAATATAACAAAGTGATATAATAAAATTATTAAAGTAAAATTTAAATTTTAAATAGTGTAATTCTTTTATTAATGTGAAATAAAAAAATAGACATTTAATATTTATGACAATTTCATGTTAAAAAAATAATGAAAGAACAATTAACAAAGGTAATTCTTAAGATCTCATGCCCAACAAAATAAATACCCTTTTTTTTTTTTTGTAACGTTAAATTTTAGTTACATATTTAGGTTTCTTTATATTTGTAAATTAATTCAAACAATTTTTTATTAATTGTCATGTGATTATTACTATTATTTAACAAAAAAAGAAAAAAAAAATAGTAAGTGTATGGTGTTATTTCATTACATTTATAATTTTATTAAGTACAAAATACCTAGGTTTAATTTTATCATAAATTATGTAAATTAATTATCTTCAATAAAAATTTTAATCTTTTTTCTCCTGATGCAAATTGAATAGGTAAAACAATAAACGATTTGATTTTTTTTTTTTTTATAAAAAAAATCACAAAAATTGAAATTTTTACATGAACTTTTAATTTTGGTAATTTAGATCATATACTTGTAATTTTTGGTAAAATTTACATCGGTCCTGATTTTGGCCTAAGCTCCTGCTGCCATAGCTTACATGGGAGGTTTTTTTTTTTTTTTTTTATTTTTTTTATTGTTTCTATGTCAGCGCCTACTAGGAAATTAAAAAAAAAATAATTAAAAAAATATTCCAGCTTAAACTAATGCCATCATTTAGGCATAAAAGACATAAATTTAAAAATAAAAATCTCCAAATCTTCAAAATGAGTAAGAACCCTAACTATCTCTTACTCTAAACTCGTTCATGTTCATTGGTTCTTCTCCAAAGAGTCAAACTTAGGAGATTGAAGCTTGTTCTTCTTCTTATTGTGGGTCTCAACGTCGCATCCGGTGTTAATATGGAAGCACCATCGAATTTGAGTGATCAAATGTCAAATGCTGAACCTACAAGTGAGCCTGAATCATCATGTGTCATTAAATGCGGTCATGGGCTACCTGTGAATTTCTACTCCTCTTGGACTTGGCTTACCCTGGAAAGAGATTCTTTTGTTGTCTAGTTTGATGGTGGAAAGCTGTACTAAAATTCAATTGAGTGTCTAAAAACACTTGCAACTTTTGCCAGAACCTTGGTATAAACTGAGTCCCTTGATTTGAAATAATTGAAACTGGAACACCATAAAGTCTTACTATCTCATTGAGGTACAGTTAAGCATACTGTGAGACTAAATATGTGGTTTTGACTTGCAAAAAGTGGGCTGACTTGGTCAACCTGTCTACAATCACCCATATCGAGTTATACTCATTCGAAGTCCTTAGCAAACCGATCACAAAGTCCATAGTAACTTTGTCTCATTTCCATTCAGGCAATGGCAACTATTGAAGAAATCCAGAAGGTTTTTGGTGTTCAAATTTAACTTGTTGGCACGTTAAACATCTTAACACAAACTCTGTTATGTCCTTCTTCATTCCATTCCACCAATAGGAGCTCTTCACATCATGATATATCTTAGTTGCTCCTAGATATGCTTTATAAGTTGCATAGTGTACTTCCTTCATGATCTGCTCCCTTAAGTTGTTCATTGTAGGAACACACAGCCTTGAACCATATTTCAAAACACTATTCAAAATAGTAAATCCGGGAGCCTTCTCTGTTTTCGCATCATTTTTTA
Source organism: Vernicia montana (assembly GCA_949750685.1). Lineage (NCBI taxonomy): Eukaryota > Viridiplantae > Streptophyta > Magnoliopsida > Malpighiales > Euphorbiaceae > Vernicia > Vernicia montana. Next base: position 17,758 of record CATKHJ011260564.1, on the reverse strand, counting down.
GTTTCATCATTAAAGGATCCTTGTCCTAGGCTTCTTTAATCTGATTAATCAAGAGTATCTTGACATGGAAGTGTGCCAAAAGCACTCTAGAATCTGATACTTCAAATCGAACTCCTAAGTCATACAAGCTTTGCATTTCCATCACCAATGGTCGTCTATATACTTAGATGTGGGCTAAGCTTCCTAATAACTTCCTTCTTAAAGCATCTGCCACCACATTTATTTTCCCTGGATGATATAAAATATCAAAATCATAACCCTTAAGCAATTCAAACCATCTTCTTTTCCTAAGGTTCAGATCCTTCTGTTGGAAAATGCACTTCAAACTCTTATGATCACTATAGATTTCACATTCCTCATACAAATAATGTCTCTAAATCTTTAGTGCAAACACTACTGTAACTATTTCTAAATCATGAGTTGGGTAATTTAGTTCATGCTTCTTTAATTGTCTAGAAGCATAAGTTATTACCTTTCCATTCTACATTAATACACATCTAAGTCCCACTCGTGAGGCATCACAATGAACTGCAAACCCTCCTTCACCTAATGGCAATGCCAAAATGGGTGCTGAAGTAAGACAAGTCTAGCTTTTGAAAACTTTCTTCACAATCATCTGACCATTGATACTTTACTTGCTTCTGAGTAAGCTTGGTCAAAGGAGCTACTATCTTGGGGAAATCCTTAACAAATCTCCGATAGTAACCTGCCAAACCCAAGAAACTCTTGATTTCTGTCACATTGGTGGGGCGAAGCCAATCTAGAATTACTTCCATTTTCTTTGGGTCCACTTAAAGCCCTTCTTTGTTAACCACATGCCCCAAAAAACTTATAATTTCAAGTCAAAAATCACACTTGAAAATCTTGGCATACAATTGATGTTCTCTCAAGATTTGCAATACCATGTGAGGATGCTCTTCCCTACTCTTCGAATACACTAGAATATCATCAATAAACACAATAACAAACCTTTCTAAGAAAGGCTTGAATATTTTGTTTATTAAGTCCATGAAAGCAGTTGGCGCATTCTTTAACCCAAATGGTAGCCTAAAAACTCATAATACCCATATCTTGTTCGAAATGCTGTCTTGGGTACATCCTATTTCTTAATACTCAGCTGATGATAGCCGATCTCAAATCTATTTTTGAGAAATGGCTTGCTCCTTGTAGTTGATCAAACAAGTCATCAATCCAAGAAAGAGAATACTTATTCTGAATGGTTCCTTTATTGACTTGCCTATAATCAATACACAATCTCAAAGTACCATCTTCTTCATTACAAACAACATCAGTGCACCCCATGGTGAACTATTGGGACGAATAATCCCTTTATCAAGCAAATCTTGTAACTGTATCTTCAATTCTTTCAATTCAGTTGATGCCATATGATAAGGAGGTATATATATCAGATTAGTCACTGGTAACACTTTAATATTGAATTCAATCTCCCTTTATGGTGGCAAACCTAGTAACTCTTTAGGAAAAACATCCAAAAACTCTCTAACAATTGGAATATGTTCAAATCCCTTAACTTCAGGCTCGATATCCTTGACATAGGCCAAATATCCTTGGCATCCCTTCCTTAATAATCTCTTGTTCCAATGGGACATATCAAATTATAGGTTACTTCACTCCTTTTCCATTGATACTTGAATTCATCTCCCAAAGGTGGTTTAAACACTATCTTTTTTCAATGGTAACCTATGGTAGCATAATATTTAGACAACCAGTCCATGCCTAAGATCACATCAAACTCTAACACTGGCAATTCGATCAAATCTACCTCAAGCTCTTTATCACCTATTTTCACCATATAATAAGGGAAAACATTATGGACTTCTATCTCTTCCTCTAAGGGAGTAGATACAATCAATGGATTATCTAACAATTTGCATACCATGGATAATTTTTTAACAAAACAAGAGGATACAAAAGAATGACTAATTCCAGAATCAAACAACACTTTAGCACTTATAGTTTGGATAGACAAAATACTTATAACAATTGTATTAGAGGCCTGTGCCTTCTGTTGAGTCAAAGCAAACACTCTCCCTTTACCTCTTCCTATAGGAGCTTGCCATGATCCTTGGACAACCTCAATACCACTTCCAGTACTTCCTCTTCCAACTTGAACTCCATTATTCCCAACTCTCTCTATCTGAACAGTAGATTGAGAAGCTTGGGGTCTACCAGTTGATGTTGCTTGTGGGCAATATTTTATAAAATGTCATGATTGTCCACAACCAAAACAAGCGCTAGTCTCCAAATAACACTGACCTTTATGCCTCTTTCCAAAAGTAGGGCATTGAGGAATTAGAGTCCTCGGAGGTGTTGAACTAGCTGTGCCAAAGCTCATCTGTGAAGTGGATCTAGAAATATTTGGCCTTGGCTAGGACCTCTCTGTTTGTCCTCGGAAACTAGCATGTGGAGATGATTGAAGTGAAATATCCATACTCTTCACCCCACTATCATCTCTACTTTGCTTGAATGAACTTCCAACCCTAGCCTTCTTCTTTTGTTCCTTTGTTGCCTTTACTTCCATTTCTTTGTTTTCAATCACCCTCTCCTTATACACAAACTTAGAGTAGGAATCAAATTCATGGGCAACTAGCACCCTTAAATAAAAGGTGCAATCAATCTCCTTCAGCAGCGTTGAATCCTAGCAGCTTCATTAGGCACCAAGGCTGGAGCAAACTTGCTCAACTGGCTAAAATTCTTAGCATACTCAGATATAGACATATCTGAAGTCTGTACTAGCCTCTCAAATTCTAAAGCCTTTACTTCCCTCACACTTTTTGGAAGAAATTCATAATCACCATCTCTTTGAATTGCTCCCAAGTGACTTCATCATTGCCTCAAAGCAATCCATCCACACTTCTTTTAAACCAGTCCTTCACATCACCTTTCATTAAGTGACCAATGAACTCTACTGCTCTCCTATCCGAGACCCTCAAAATATGTGCTTTATCCTCTAATTCCTCAATAAAATTTATAGGGTCCATATCACCCTTGTACTCTAGAGGTTTAAGTTTCAAGAACTTCTCATAGGAAATTTTCTCTATCTATGGCATAACTTGTGGCTAAGGTGGAACCACTAGAGGAGAAACAACTGGAGCAATAAGGGCAGCAGGATACTTAGGGATAGGTTGCCACTTCTATTGGTTTACAAACTCAGCCAAAACATCATAGTTCCTTTGGAGTTGGTATAATCTTTGAGTCATGGTAGCTACATCAATTGGACGTGCAGGGGGAGGAGACATATTATCCCCCGCTCGACCAACTGAACCCTCATCAGGGGGAACAACTCTTCTAGAACAACCTCATCCTTGTCCACGTCGAGGAGGCATCTCTTTACTGATAAGATGGAATAAGATAGACTTAGATTAACATAATGATATACGCTAATCTATACCAAAGGAAAACATAACAATGATGAGAAAGAATTCTAAGCTTCATAGTTTCCTTAGTTATACATATTCTTAGATTATAAAAACTATAATATCTTCTATACTTTTAAACATTTGCTCTGATACCACCTCTGTCACACCCTAACTCCAATGGTGCGACGTCTTAGGGCATGGGTGGGTTTAAGACCACCAAATACCCGTAGAACCTAATGCTATCATTAGAAATCCTGGATCAAAATATAACAATCTCTAATACCATTCATATATACATTCAAAAGATAATCAAAATTATCCATTCATTACAATTATATCATATTGTACATGAGTCTTCTTATACTACAAAGCATCTAATAATATATCATAACTATTATAATATTTACAATGCAAAAGTCTTTAAAAACTATACATTAATGTCGCTTCTTATAGAAGAAGGATAATCAAGAAGCCATATCTCCTCTTCCACTACCCTTTTCTAATCTAACACTTGAAAAAAATAGATGAAGAGGGGTGAGCCTTCAACTTAGTGAATCATGAAGCATATCAATAACTGGGGTTCTTGAAAGAACAATAAATCTTTTATATATATAGACTATAGCGGTCAATGAACAATAGCATATATATAGAATAAATGGCACCAAAGGTTCAAAAAGCAAAGATATAAACAATACAATAATAATGTGTTGTGAAAAATCTGCAAGTGCACAGGTCATGAACAAGTAATATAGTTTATGAGTAGAGTGTCAATCCCATGAGGAAGGGTTGACAAGTATCAAAATTAGGATTTTCTTTATTGTTTAGAAAATCAAATAAGATGGAAGAAAATAAGTAAAATTGAACAGATATAATAAAAGATAAATTCAATATATATAAAAGGCCTAGAATTTAGACTTCATCAATTAACTACCTATGAATTATCTATGTTCTCTAGACTTATTTTTAGTTTATTGGAATTAATGATCAGATTTTCCTAAATTATATGATGTTCTCTCTCAAGACACAACACAAGTATTCATGTTAACCTTATGTCTACTATCGTGATCACAAGCAATTAACACAAACCCATTAAGTTTTATGAAAATCCTTTTAACAATCACAAAGGAGTGTTCTTATCTCTAAGCAATACATACCCTAGGTCTAATATCTCAATGAACTAATATTATATTTCCACTCTCACTAATTCACACAATATTTTTAATTCATGCAAATAGTGATCAATTATTCATAAGCATTAAGCCCTAAGATAAAAGATTAATTCTAATAATCCAAACCAATTAATCAAACATAGATAGTTATAAGCAAATAAAGAGATTACATTTAAATCCTAGAGAAGAATTAGATGCTCATAATTAAGAAAGAAGAATTAATGTATAAAGAGTTTTAGAACAGAAGAAAACTTGATAGAAAGAGTGATACAAACTATTAAGAATCCTAATCTATTTATAGGCAACAAAATATAGGTTTATAAGGCTTAGGAAGTCCTTAGAATCCAAGAAAATCAGAATACTAATCATTCCTTGAAGTGGATTCAAATTAGGAATAGAATCTTCATTTTTCATATAAAAATTTAAGCAGTAATTTTTGTATAGTAGATGATCGATTTAAGGTTTGAGACTTTCATGAAAGTTGTAGCTCTGTCTTTTATCTTTCTAATGCATCTTGAATCGCCTCAATATGATGTCTGTATCTTGAGTTATGATCAAAATACTAAAGAGTATCGGAGTTGTCAAAACCTGTCAGATGGCGCACAAATGTGCACGGTCGTGCACATTGAACTTGCATGGCCGTGCAGCCTCTGATGTACTCTTTTTCACCTTTTTTACTTCCTTTTTACTTTTAACTTCATTCTAATTAATCTCTAAACTTTTGAATCCCTCGAATTTGAGTAGAAACCTTCAAAATAACCTAGAAAAACTTGAAACAAACTATAAAAATAAAATGTTAATAAAAACAAATAAAAATAAAATATTTGATGGATTAAACTTAACAAATACTCTTCTAATTAATAGCATAATTCAAGCTCATCACAATGCCCTCGTCCTCGTCCTATAGGAGCTTGTCCTAAAGTTTGATCTATTCCTTGGCCAGCTTCGATACCCTTACAGTACTACCTCGTCTAGCTTGCATTCCACTATTCCCGCCTCTCTCCATCTGGACTGTGGATTGTGAAGTTTAGGGTCTACCAATTGGTGCTGCTTGTGGACAATCCTTTACAAAATATCCTGATTGTCCAAAACCAAAACAAACACCCAACTCCTTAAGGCATTGACCTCTGTGTGACTTTCCACAAAAAAAAAAAAAAAAACATTGAGGAATTTCAGTTTTTGGAGGTATCGAATTCACTGTGCTGAAGCTCATCTATGAAGTGGGTCAATGAGGATTTGATCTTAGTTGAGATCTCCTTGCTTGTCCTCAAAAACTGCTTTTGTGTGGGTGACTGGAAAGAAACTTCCATGCTTTTTGCCCCACTATCCTCTCCATTCGGCTTGGATGAACTGCCTATTCTCGCCTTCTTCTTTAGCTCCCTTGATGCCTTCACTTCCATCTCTTTATTCTCAATTACCCTCACTTTATCCACTATCTTAGAGTAAGAATCAAACTCATAGGCAATAAGCATTTTAAACAGAGGTGCAATTAGCCCTCTTCGGATGAGTTTAATTCAAGTAGCTTCATTCGGCACTAGGGTTGGAGCAATTTTGCTTAATTGTCTAAATTTTTTTGCATACTCATATACAAACATGTCTGGAGTCTGTACCAGTCTTTTGAACTCCATAGTCTTTGTCTTTCTTACCCTCTATGGGAGAAACTAATTTATCACCAATCCTTTGAATTCCTCCCAAGTGACTTCCCCATCATTCTGAAGCAACCCAGTTACATTTCATTTGTACCATTCTCTTGCATCGCCCTTCATTAGGTGGCTAGCAAATTCCACCGCTCTTCTATTCAAAATTCTCATGTTTTGTGCCTTATCCTCCACTTCTAGAAAATATATAGGGTCTACATCACCCTTGTACTTAGGAGGTTTAAGTTTTAAAAACTTTTCAAATGAAACTTCCTTGACTTGAGGCACAATTTATGGTTGAAAAAGAGCAACTCGATAAGCAACTGGGTAAACAGGAGTAGCAGGAATAAAAGGAATAGGTTGTTGTCTCTGTTGGTTTACAAATTTAGCCAATATCTCATAATTTCTCTGTAATTGGTCTAAACTCTATGCCATAGTGGCTGCATCAACCAATTGTTTAGGAGGACGAACCACATTTTCCCTTGCTCTACCAATGGAATTCTCATCAGATGGAGCATCTCATCTAAGACGACCTCGTCCTTACCCTTTTCCACATTGAGGAGGCATATTAATACTGAATAAATGAAGAGAAACTATTTAAGCTTATAACATAATGATAGGCTGATCTATACCAAAGGAAAACATAACAATGATGAGAGATGATCCTATTCTCCATAGTTTCCCTAATCATACCTACTCTTAATTTAAACAACTTATAAACTCTTATATACTTTAAATCTAACTATCAAAATCAAAACCTAGGCTCTGATACCACTTTTGTCACACCCTGAACTCCTGTAGTGTGATTGTAATATCTCGAACCCTAAAATTTGTAATGAATCCAATTCAATAAATCAATAATATAAATATTTTTAGTACCTATTAAGATGAGTTGAATCAAATGTTGTTTAAAAAAAAAAGGGTTTATTTGTTAAGAATAAACTTCAACGATAAGGAGAAACCTTATATTAAGGAAGAATTTATATATCAAAGATGAGTATGGTATAAGAAAAGCGAAGTGCTTTGATGACAAAGACGAAGACGAACTCAAAAAACATAGAGAAGAGCGAAGTGAACTGAGTGGCTCGACATTGAGTAAGTAATTTTTATCAGTAAATAAGTTTAAGATTATGAGTTGTATGGAATTTCTTGGCGTATATTGGAAGCTAATGGAATGAAGGCATTAATAATCTATGATAATCTTAGTAAACAGGTCTTGGCATATTGACAAATGTAATTATTGTTACGCTGACCACCAGACCGTGAGGCTTTCCCAGGTAATGTTTTCTATTTACATTCCCATCTCTTAGAAAAAGCCGCTAAATGATCAAACCATACAGGTGCAGGTAGCTTGATCGTCTTACCCATCATTGAAACATAAGCTAATACAGGGAAAATGAAAGAGTTGAAACCTACTTAGCCCTTGTTCCAGATTCAACTATTGCAAAAGAGGAAGACAAACCAAAATTAGAAGAAGAAATTAAAGCAGAACCAAAACCTGAAGAGGAAGAAGTTACAGAGGAACTTGTTGTTACTAATGTTACAGATTCTAAAACAAGTATTAAAACGTTACTCCGGCATTTATGCATATATAGGATAAGTCATTGTGCTACAAAAGAGTCGTTAGGCTGCATTCCCTTTAAATACAATAGAGAAGGTAGAGATCTTAGTTAACTCTAAAGATATTGTTGAAGTCACTTTTAAACCATGGTAAGAACGCAAGGCTCTTAGAGGAAAGCTCTTACTTCACATTCGAGTTAGTTCAATCATACCTCCTAACTATATGATGCAATTAAGGTTTGATATATGCTCTATTTTTTTTTAAGTGAAGGTCATTGCTCCACTAGCATGAATAAAGTTAACAATTTATGCAGATAGGACCTCCTTTCAAGATGAATCTCCCATTATGTCGGGTCTTATTGACTATAATTGAACTCTTTCGTGATGGTCTAAAGCCTTTGCCTTTACGGGCGGCTATCCATCTTGCTTTGTTCACTCCTTGATTCGACTACCTAACTCTTCAAGCCTGGGACAAAGAGTCATGCTGAGAGTTGAAACCTACTCTCAGAATGGAGCTCATAGGGGATGAAAAGGAATTGATTTGACCCATGAATCAAATCAAGGTTTCTTCGTTTCCCACCAGGGCATAAACCAAATCTGAGAAAAGTGAGTCAAATTCTATTGGGCAATAAGAAACCTATAATCTAACTTCCTTTCTATGAGTGAATGGGAGTTTGAAGACTTGCAAAGCTTTATTTAAGAAATGCCTACGGGCTTTCCTAAGTAGAGCTTATCGACGAAGAAACTACTTGGATAAGGAGCTTCTAGTAGTAGGGAACAACTTCTCAGAATTGCGAATAGAGAACTTTTTCCTTTGGGAACAACCTAGCTAATTTATCTTTGGTGGACTGTACCATTGCATTTCTATTTCACACCCTTTACTTGAGAGAGGAAGGGTTTTCGATTCACTACTTTCTTTTGAAAAGTGTTCTGTAAATGTATGGCTAATAATGCAAGTTACCTACCCATATACGGTACTACAAGAAATGTGTGGTTAGGGATGCAAGTTATCTGCCCATATCAGTTTGTCAGCCACTACCATTAATGTTTTATTCTTTTCCCTATAAAGACGTCCAGACCTACTAACCTTTGATATTTTTCTTAGTTTTAAAATTTTATACTTCTTCAAGGAAATCATAAAACTCTTAAAGAAATCTTTGGTCTAATTTGATCCTTCTTTCTTTACCTTCTTTTAAGAAGTTAAGTTAGAGCTAGGATATATTGTGTTACAATTGAGCCAAAAATTGGTAGATATCAAGATTTTAAAGGTTGCTTTTAGGTAAGTTGTGAAATGTATGTGTATATAAATGCATGATGGAACTACCTTAATCTGTGTTGCTGAATTTCTTCTTATTTAAAATATTTTGTACCTATTATTATTATTTCATCGCTCCTACTATTACTTAAGTGTTTCACAAATTGAAAGTGGTAAGCCACTGAAATGTTAACAAATGCTTTGTTGTGAATAAAAAAAAGGCCACTGGGCTAACTTTTGTTTTTTATTTTTTTATTTTATAGTTATGATTCTACTAAGCCAATACCAAGTCTTAACCACGACATGACATAATGCCTTGACTAATGGGGGAAAATTCATTATACCTTGTACACTAGTGACTCAACTGATGGAGTCAAATACGTCATTATCCTACCTAGGGAGGGCCGTTTGCCCTAGGCGAATGCAAGGCCAAGCATATGTACATGAAGAAGTTACTGCCTTGATAGTAACGACTGTTTTATGGGGATGGTGGTGCAGTCCTGCCCATTTCCTCTGATGGATATATGTATTATTATGTTGTGACGGATGTGCCCTTTGGTGCCTGTTTGTTCTCAGCACATAATGATTTGTCTTGTACTCTATAATGTTAATATATGTATACCCTTATGTACATAAACAATCGCTTATTTGGTTACCATAATACCCATGCATTCTCATAATTTATTGAGTTGAGTGCTCATATTTACTCATCTGTGGTTTTAGGTAGGCGATTTGAAGAAGATAGGAACCAAGAGATTTGAGCTTCGTAATCTTTCTTCCTCGAAGCTACATATATGTATATGTTCTAGTTTTTAGTTGTAATAATTAATAATAAAATAGTTCTAATTTCAATTATAGTGGCTCCGTAGAATATTGAGGTGATGTACAAACTTTTTGTTATGAATAACATATAATGGTTTTTTCCTTGCTTATGCGATTGTTATGATGATTGACTATTATGAATTCGATACCATTTTTGTTAGCATGAGTTATACGGGTGTATGGTGGTCTTAAACCTACCCATGCCCTTGGACCGTCACACCATAGAGATTTTGGGGTGTGACAGAGTGGTGTCAGAGCTTAAGTTTTGAAAGCTAGATTTAAGGTATAGTAGAATCGAAAGTTGTTTAAGATAAGAATAAATATGAATAGGAAAACTATGGAGCATAGGATCTTTTCTCGCCATTGCTTTGTTTTCCTTTAGTGTAGATCAGCGCATCGTTACATTATCTAAGTCATCACCTTTTTGTTTTATAGTATTAAGATGCCTCCTCGATGTGGGAGAGGACGAGGAAGGGGTCGTCTTAGATGAATAGTTCTGCCTTACGAGAATTCTATTAGTAGAGTAGGGGAAAATGTGTTTCCTCCCCCTGCGCCCTCAATTGATGCTGTCGCTATGGCATAAAGATTAGACCAACATTAGAGGAATTATGAGATACTTGCAGAATTTATAGACCAACAGAGGCAACAACCTATTCCTTATGTTCATGTTGCCCCTGTTACTCCAACTGCTCCTCTAGTAGCTCCTTACCAACTGCAAATTGTGCCTCAAGCCAAGGAAGTTTCATTTGAAAAGTTCTTGAAACTTAAGGCTTTTGAGTACAAGGGTGATGTAGACCCTACAAACTTAAGAAAATGGAAGACAAGGCACAAATAATGAGAATTTCATATAAAAGAGATATAGAGTTTGCTAGTTATCTAATGAAAGGTGATGCGAGAGAATGGTATAAGCGAAGTGTAACTGGATTGCTTCAAAATGAAAGGGAAGTAACCTGGGAAAAATTTAAAGAATTAGTTATAAATGAATTCCTTTCAGAGAGTGTAAGGGAGGTGAAGGCTATGGAGTTCGAAAGGCTAGTACACACACTTGACATGTCTGTATCTGAATATGCAAAGAAGTTTAGCAAGCTGAGTAAATTTGCTCCAACCCTGGTGCCAAATGAAGCTACTCGAATTCAACGCTTCCAAAGAGGATTGATTGCACCTCTGTTTAAAGTGCTTGCTTCTTATGAGTTCGACGTTTACTTTAAGATAGTAGATAAGGCAAGGATGATTGAGAATAGAGAGATGGAGGTGAAGGCAACAAGAAAAAAAAAAAAAGAGGAAGGCAAGGACCTAAAGCTCATTCAAGCCGAACAAAGATGATAGTGGGACTAAAAGTGTGGATGTTTCTTTTCAGACAACTCCACAAATTAGTTTTCGAGGACAATCAGGGAGGCTTCAATCGAGGTCAAATCCTCATTGACCCGCCTCACAAATTAGCTTCAATTCAGCGAGTTTAATGCTTATGAGGACTCCAATGCTTCAATGTTCTTTTTTATGGGAAACTGCACAACTTTAAAGAGTTAGGCATTTGTTTTGGTTATGGACAATCACGACATTTTGTGAAGGATTGTCCACAAATTGTATCAATAGGTAGGCCCCAAGCTTCCCAATCTACTAATCAAATGGAAAGAGGAGGAAATATCAGGATCTAGACTGGGCGAGGAAGTGTTGGACGAGGTAACAAAGCTGGCCAAGGACAAGGTCAAGTTCCCTTGGGACGAGGACGAGGGAGAGTATTCGCTTTGACTCAATAAGAGACCAGGCCTTGAATGTAGTTATTGCATATACTCTCTCTCTCTATCCAAACTGAAAATGCTAAAGTATTATTTGATTCGGGAGCTACCCATTCTTTTGTCTCTTCTCAATTTGCTAAGAAATTATCTAGGGTGCCTAAAGTGTTTAAGAACCCCTTGATAGTATCTACTCCTTTAGAGGAAGAAATAGAAGTCTAGAATGTTTTTCCTTCGTGTTTGGTACAAATTAATGATAGAGAGCTTGAGGTAAACTTGGTAGAATTACCAGTGCTTGAATTTGATGTTATCATAGGCATGGATTGGTTACCTAAGCATTTTGCTACCATAGATTGTCATATGAAGAGGATAATATTTAAGTCACCTTCGGGAGACGAGTTTGAGTATCAAGGAGAAAAAAATGAGGTGCCCTTTAATGTAATTTTTGCCATCGAGACGAGGAGACTTTTATGTAAGGGATGCTAAGGATATTTGACTTATATTAGAAATATCAAGTGCGAAGTGAGAAGAATGGAACAGATTCCAATTGTCAATGAATATTTGGATGTGTTTCTTGAAGAGTTACATGGTTACCACCATATAGGGAGATTGAGTTTAATATTGAGGTATTACCGGGGACAAAATCCAATCTCTATACCTCCTTACTAAATGGCACATGTTGAATTGAAAGTATTGTAAGAATAGTTGCAAGACTTATTGGATAGGGGTTTCATAAAGTCCAGCTGTTCACCATGGGGTGCATAAGTGTTATTTGTGAAGAAGAAAGATGGTTCCTTAAGGTTGTGCATTGATTATCGACAACTCAACAAGGTTACTGCTTAGAACAAGTATCCCCTTCCTCGGATTAATGACCTATTCCATCAATTGCAAGGAGCGAGCCATTTCTCAAAAATAGATTTGGGATCATGTTATCATCAATTGAGAATAAGGAAGGAAAATGTACCTAAAACAACATTTCAAACTAGATATGGGTACTATGAGTTCTTAGTGCTACCCTTCGAATTGACGAACACATCAGCTTCTTTTATGGATTTAATGAATAGAATATTCAAGCTATTTTTAGATAAGTTTGTCATTGTGTTTATTGATGATATCTTGATATATTCAAAAAGTAAAGGTGAGCACGAAAAGCATCTTCATTTGGTGTTGTAAACATTAAAGGAACATCAACTATATGCCAAGTTTTCTAAGTGTGAATTCTAGCTAAATAGTGTGAGTTTCTTAGGGCATGTGGTTGACAAGGAAGGACTTCATGTGGATCTGAAGAAAGTAAAAGCCATTTTAGATTGGCCTCGTCCAACCAGTGTAACTGAAATTAAGAGTTTCTTGAGTTTGGTAGGATATTATCGGAGATTTATTAAGGATTTTTCCAAGATAGTTGTTTCCTTGACCAAGATTACTAAAAAACAAGTGAGGTTTCAATGGTCAGATGAATACAAAGAGAGCTTTCTGAAACTTAAGATTTGTCTCACTTCGGCACCCATATTAGCATTACCAATTGGCGAAGAAAGATTGACAGTCTATTGTGATGCTTCGCAAGTAGGACTTGGATGTGTACTAATGCATAACGGTAAGGTAATAACATATGCTTCTCGATAGTTGAGGAAGCATGAGCTAAATTACCCAAATTATGATCTCAAAATGGTTGCAGTTATGTTCGCCCTAAAAATCTGGAGACATTACCTATATGGGGAGAACTGTGAGATCTACACTGACCACAATAGCTTAAAGTACATTTTCCACCAAAAGAATCTGAATCTTTGATAGCGAAGGTAGATGGAGTTGCTAAAGGACTATGCCTATGACATTTTTTACCATCCAAGAAAGCAAATGTGGTGGCAGATGCTTTAAGTAGGAAATCAATAGGGAGCCTTGCCCATATTCGAATATGTAAGAGACCTATAGTGAAGGAAATACAAAATATGTATGACTTGGGCATTCGATTGGAAGTGTCAAACTCAGGAGTACTTTCGGCTCATCTTCATGTCAAACCACTCCTAATTGATCAGATTAAAGAAGCCCATGATAAGGACTCTCAAATAATGAAATTAAAGAAGAGTTTCGAAGTAGAGAAAGCCCTCGGATTCATCGTCTTGGATGGAGTTTTGAGATTTGTAATAAGGTTATGTGTCCCTGCCGAAGGAAGTTTAAAGGAACAGATTATGAAGGAAGCTCATTATGCAAACTATAATGTGCATATAGGTGTGACAAAGATGTATCATGACAAAAAGATCACCTACTGGTGGATGGGATGAAAAAGGACATAGTTGATTTTGTAGCGAAGTGCTTAACATGTCAACAAGTAAAATTCGAATACCAAAAGCCTTCTAGACTGCTTTAGCAATTACCGTTGCCCAAATAAAAATAGGAACGAGTCACTATAGACATTGTAGTCGGTCTATCGAGAACATCGAGCCAGTCAAGACTACTTATCTGGCTTCGCAGTATACACAGCTATACCTTGATGAAATAGTAAGACTTTATGGTTGTCACGACCCATCTTCAGAGCCGTGACGGTCCTAGGACATAGGTAACTATAACGATATCAACACCCGTAGAACCTTTGAACCTAAACATTTACACAAAATTCCAGCAACATAATAGTTGAACATTAAACATAACCATTTATAATTTGCCCAAGATCACAACCTGCATAAAAATTATACACTTCCAATAATCCAACCTTATACCCTCACTACTTTCAATCAATGCACAATATTCTCCTTTGTTCAACTTTACAATCTTGACACATATTCATTCATGATAAGAAAATTAACATTATACACATAAACATGATTCTTGAACATACTAGGTGTATATACATTTTATACACACAAAGGCAAGTTTAACACTTGAAACTCTAAACCTAAACACCATTGGAGCATCTAGATAAAACGTCTTTAAAATATTTACATTAACTTTAAGTTCTTCGATGGAGAAAAAAAGACCGAGGAAGACTATCGACACTTAACTTAAACTTGAAAAATTTAGGGGAGCGGGGTGAGTATAAAACTCAGTGAATTAATAATATATATTATATACATGAAGAGACAATCATTGAATAGTATTTTAGAAATTTGTATATTAAATGGAAATGTTAAAACTTGCATGACTTGAATAAAGAAGTAAATGTAGATCATAGTTGTTCACAAATGAAACAAAAATCAGTGAATAAACAATATGTCCTATGTTCGTGAAAATGCAGACATGTAATGGCATTTCATAATCTTGCTTATCTTAATTAACATAGTAGAAATAAAATATAATAATATTATTAACATGGCATTGTCCACATCTGAGACAAAAATCATCTTGAAACTTGAGCATGTTAACGTGATAACTTGAACTTGTATTTGTATCATGAAACGCAAGACTGATCAGGTAGTTGTGCCTTAAGGCACTTGGTCCCCCTAGGTGAAACCTTGAAAAATTTAGTTTTGTCAAGTGAGCTACTATGTGCATATAGCCTGATGGAACTCCCATCAGTAGAGGATTTATATTGCATTGTTCACATATTCATCTTGTAATAATAAATAAAGAGAAATAATTTCAACTTGCAAATTCATATTTTCAATGTTCTCATGAGCATGGATTCTCATCATAATTCATAAAATACAAGTATAATCATGAAAAGCTTGATAAATACATGGATATCAAGAACATGAAATTCATGCAACTTGGAACATGAAACTTTAATCTTGAAAAACTTAATATAAGAAAACATATGAATTGATATGTTAAAAATATCACATTTCATTTTCATGAAAACTTGTAATGAATCATGGAATGAGAAATAATTTTCAATAATATGCAACTTGAAGATTTAAAATTTAGAATGAGGGTATAACATATATCATTTACTCACCTTAACTCATTTGCTCTTAATATAGCTAGCCCAGACAAAACGAAAGTTCTTCCTCTTCGCTATTCCCTTTTTTGCCTAGTTTATCCTTATGGTCTACAATCAATTATCACATTCAAATTTAACACATGAGAATTATTTCATGCTCATCATTAAACTTAATAATCTACTATTGTTCAATTTTAGATTTGCAAACCCTAATTATGAATTTATAAACCTTCATGTACTTAAAATTTAATAACTTTAGTTTCCTTTATCCAAATGACTTGATTCTTTATGAATTATAAAGTTTACTCTGCTCCTGTGCAGGGACAGATTGAGTATTGTCTATTCCTTTAGCCATAACTCACTGGATACTAATCCATAGTTAAAAATATTTTACAAGTAGATTTTTAACATTGATATAAATATTTCTTATGTTATGACTTAAGCCTAATTCTACTTCTAAGGTGTTCAATCTAGTCAATCAATTCCAAACTATCAACTTGAACCCTAATTCTAGATCAGTCTGATTATAGGGAGGATATGTCTTAAACCTCTTGGAATTAAATCAAAATTTTTTAAAGGAATAAATTAAACGTATAAAGGATCATTTCATATGTTTTGAGTTTTGCTAAATTCTGACCCTAAGATCCCCAAACAAGTAGTTCAGGTTCAGACTGCAGACTAAGTAAGCATTTTAAGGCATGTTCTGTGCAGGCCTAATATCTCTTAATTTACCTTGAATCTGGTCATAGGCATATACTTGGCATAATTATCTATAACTTTCATGTTTTGACCTATCTCAAATTCAAATTCTATGACCCTCAAACAAAAGGGTCAAGTTATAGGAATTCCTCAAATCCTAACTGCCTTTCACCAATCTCAAGCTAGGTCAACTTGAATCATCAACACACCTAATTCAGCATGCTAATCATCATTTGAACCAAAGGAAAACTATCCTCCCCCTTCCCCATGCTTTGCTTAAAATTTATTGTAATGCCCTGAATATATGCATGGACTTCTTATTGACTACATGAATGATTTACAAATATTACATCATGTGTATAGAGGAGTTAAATAGATTAGTATTGAAGAATTGGACCTAAAGATTTGAAATTCAATGGGTTGAGCTACAGGGCAAAGATAGCAACCGCGACATCAGTTTAGCGACCGCGATATATATCACGACCTAAGTAGCGACCGCGACCTAAACCACGATCCTTACTGGATAAAAGCTACTGATGAAGAATGATGATTCACGACCGCGATAGGGGTGTAGTGGCCTCGATATAAGTAGTGAATAGTCACGTGAATAATATTATATCATGATCGCTACGACCATATTGCGATCATGATGGTGAATCGCGATCGCGACTGGCAAGTAGTGACCGCAACTCCCATCGGGGACAGAAATGGGAAACAACTCTGTATAAGGAATTAAAGCCCCAAATTCATTTCAATCCAATTTTTATGAGCTCTAGGTTTCATTTTCTCTCAAGAACCATGAAATCTACCTTCATTAATGTTAAGGAAGCTCATTTATAGCATCATTAAGAGGATATAAGGTTGAAGAATCCATTCTCTCTTCCCTTGATAAAGCATTTAAGTGAAGGTAAGTTAGGGTTTATTCCTTTTTCATCATTTCCTTTCAATTTCTTTAAATGGGTTTAAGGTTATGGTGAGATTAAGATGATTTGGCATTATTAGCATTGTTAATTGAGTTAAGGTCATAGTTTATTGACTTATTTCTATTTCTATGGTTGGGTTCTATAGCTCCTCATAGAGATAGAACAAAAGATGATGATAAGAGATGTGACCATCATGTTTGCTTGCTATAGAGATTGATTGCAAACTATTTTGGGATTTGCATTGTTAAGGTAAGTGATAATTATACTATTATGATTGTGCTTTGAACTATGGGGCATAAATGCCTAATTTTTTATTAACTTCCAAATGGCTATTGATTATTGTTATATATCCTTATTGTGATATTAAATTCATTGTATCCATGAACCATTGATTGAATCAATACCATATTTATTGTATAACTACGACATGAATTTCTAAAGAACCTATGTATGATAATGACCTATGATTCATGATATCCTTTGTATGAACCTTTATGACCATGAACCAAAGCAGAAAATCCCAACTTTGATGTGGGGCAAGACATCAGACATTGTGCACAATGTACTCTGTTTGTTTCGTAATTGTTCACTTTTTTGTCATGTGAAATTAATCATTTTAGGTGTAATTTGAGCAATTTCATGGCCATTTAGTTTAAATCATATCATTTCATTTGTGTTAGGTTTGAGAAAGGTTTTTACTTTGTTTTTG
>CATKHJ011260308.1:0-16089 GCA_949750685.1 Vernicia montana | reverse complement strand
TATATTAGTAATACTATATATATATTAATAAGTAAATATATATAAGTAATGTATAAAAAAATTAATAAAATATATAAGTAATATTAATAATCAAAATATCTCCAATTATATATATATTGTGAGTTTAAACATAAATAAAGTCTAATTTTTAAATTTTTATACATTAGATTATACTATCTAAAAGTATCAAAAATTGAATTAAAATAAGACAAAAAAAAAATCAAGTGGGGAACGGGAATCTCCGCGGGGATAGGGATTCCCCGCTAAGGTAGGGATGGGGATGAGGGATAGTACCCCCGCCCCGCCCCATTGTCATTCCTATTGACTCATCAAAAAATTGTTTATAAATTATAATCGAGCTCGATTCGATCTCGACTCGTTTTGAAATTCATTTATAACTTATCAGAATACTCAATTTCATAAATATTTATTTCTAATAAAATAACTATAATAAAAAATACTTAAAACCAACATAAAAGTAAAAGCATCCAATTAGTAAAAAAAAAAATCCAATCATAAAATTGAGTATTACATGTATCACAAATATATTAATTAATAAAAAAATATTTTTAAAGATTATAATATTATATTATATAATAATGAAATATTATATTATGTAAATTAAGAGTGTATATATTTTGGTGAAATTGAATTACCAAAAAAATTATAGGAGTATTAAAATATATTTTTTTACGTGTCAAAATTATTAAGTTAATAATAATAATCAAGCTGTTCATGAGCTTATTAATCGAGATATTCGCGAGTCTAGTCACGAGCTTATAATCGAGCTATTCAAGAGTTTAATAGAGTCGAGTTTAACTTTACTCAAACTCAGCTCATTTATTTATCGAGTTTTAAAGTAAAGTTCAAACTTGACTCATTTATAAAACGAACCGAACGCGAGCGAGCTTTTATCGAGAAGAACACCGAACCGCTCGCAAACAGTTTAACTCATTTACACCTCTAGTTTCAACTTAAGATTTTTTATTTTACTAGACTATTTTAAAAAAAAAATTATCAATATTCAAATTCTTGATTTCTTATATTATGAGGCATACAATATTCAAGTTATATTAATTATTTATTTGAAGAAAAAATATTGTTTTTGTAAATTTGATTTCAATTATAATTTAAATTTGAGATTTCTTTATTTTTAAAGACATACAATATTCAAGTTATATTAATTATCTATTTGAAGAACAAATATTGTTTTTGTAAATTTGATTTCAATTATAATTTAAATTTGAGATTTCTTTATTTTTAAAGATGACTTTAATATCACTAAACTATAAATTATCCAAATTGGCTTATTTTTGTTTTTATTTTTATAGAGCAAGGGATTTCATGTCTTTAACACTAGTGATTAGTAACATTTAATCATATCATTAAATCTGTGGTGTATATTCAACCAACAGAACAGCCAATGGTTTAATTAAAGGCAAAGGGATTTGGCATGCAAAATCCTATAAAATAATATTTCCCTCCTATAATTAAGCAAAAGGGATTATTACAAATATAAAAATAAGCGTGCAACTTTTGGAATTAAATGAGATGAAATCGAGAGAAGATATGGCCTAACAACAACAACAACTAGTGACCCTTTTGGTGCCTTTATAATTAGATGGCTAATTAGCTTACGTGGGTTAAAAAGTTCCTTATATAAAATACTATACCATAATAATTCAAACGCCAAACGATCCTTATTATTTCATTTCTTTTTTCTTCTCTTTCTCACACACAAACCCTCTCTCTCTCTCTCTCTCTCTCTCTCTCTCTATATATATATATATATATATATGCAAAGCACAACAATACTTGTAATTTTTTGCTCTTTTATTTCATAAACTACACAATTTTCTTTTCTTTAAAGAAGCAATTTGCCCATTGATGCTTTGAGGTTAGTTCTTTCTCTAATTCTTCACTGCTTTTTTCTTCTTCTTTATCTCACTCAATGCCGGTTTGCTACTTCACAATCGCATTACCATTTCTTGCTTTTTAACAAATATATAATAAATCCATGGAAATAAAGTCTCATGGGTATATATATATAGGATTTTAATTTTAGATCTTGCTTATATTAATTAATTGTTAGTTTTGATTCTTTTGCATGGACATATATAAACACCTGTTTTTCTTTCTTCCTTTTTTTTTTTCTGTGCTTTGTTTGTTTGGTGAGAAAAAGAAGGAAAATTGTGGTAAAATTAAGTCAACATTTTCTTCCCATCGGGAGAGAAATGTGAGTGAGTGTGTGTGAGCATTGATGGAGGGAGGCCGGACTAGGACCTCCAAAATATGAATTTTTTTTTAGTGTAATTTTATAAAAAAAAAATTTTAAAATTAGTCATATATTGAATATGGCCCTCTTTATTTTAGATGAAATTTTTTCATAAATATATAAAAATTACTTAATTATATATAAAATTTTAATATAAAAAATTTGACCCTTTAAATTTTTGGCTCCATCACTCTACTAAATGTGAGGGAAGGAATTGGGAAAAAAAGCAAAGAAGATAGAATCTTTTTTGGGGGTTAAAACTCAGCAATGAGCAAATAATTGGAGAGATAATGTGGCTTGATGTCTAAAGTAGGACCAAAGCCCTAGTCGGTCATCAGTTGAGGGTGAATGTGCATCCCATTTATTTCACAAGTGGGGTTATTTTTGTTTTATTATTATTTTTTCTCTTCTCTCTCCCCAATATTATTCTTTAAATTATGCCATGTAAATTTTTTAAAGAAAAAAAAACATTAAATTCAAATTTTTAATTTATATAATGGTAAGACCAAAATTGAGGTTCTAAAACTTTAAATCAACTCCTACCTCATATTAAGTTTTTGAGTTATATATTTATAACACTTAATATAATTATTATTTGATAATTTTGATGTTTATAATATCTCTATTAGTATTATTAAATCTGGTCAGGACGTCAATTTGATCTATAAGTTGGGTTAGTGGTTCAATCACCGAATCGATGGTCGATGGGTCAATGCAATTAATTAAATTTATAATTTTATATAACAAAATAAATATAAAAATTAAAATATTTATAAGTACTTAAAGTTAAAAATTAACAAACTATATATAATTTTGAATTCTAACTAATTTAAGTTTTAAAATATCAATAAACAGTTAAATACCTAACAATTTCAGTTTACAAACATTAAAAAAAGGTTCAAGGTTTATATGGTCAATAGTTCAACCACCGAGTTTATAAGTTGGGTCAGCGATTTAACCACCGAGTGGATTGTTTTTTTTGTGAGTCAATGTCCTATTTTGTCTAATCACAAACTCGGCCCAATTTAGTGTTTGGGTTACCGGGTCACCGGATCACCAAGTTGACCCGCCAGGCCGAACCAGTTTAATAACTATGATCTCTATTGCAAAAAATTAAAATTTTAATTTCTACTATGCAACAGAAATTTAACAAATAAGATAATATCTCAAATTTGTTTCTAACTAACTATATATATATATATATATATATATATATATATATATATATAATCAAAAAGAGAGAGAGAGAATGGATAAGCTTTTTTTTTTTTTTTTTGGCCAGAAAATGGATAAGCTTATATACACACAATTACAAACACAAAGTGTTCCTAATTTAGGCATAAAAAATAAACAATAAAAAAGTACAATGGTCTTGGCAACCATCGATCCCACAGCCGCTTGGGAATTCTCATTTTTCCCCAATCCTGGCAGTAAACCTTAGTACAATAGAAGTAATTTACTGTGCATTCAGTAATAAACACTATTGAAAACCTATCTATATACCTTTGGCAAAAAAAAAAAAACCTATCTATATACTATATTTTTGTTATTTCTGTCAATCTGTTATGATTTGTTACTATTATTTACTAATTATTTTTTTTAATTATAAACAAAAATATTTAGTGCTGATGAAAATAAATCTATAACTTTTTCGAAATAATAAAATGTTATCATTAAATTAAAATATACTAATTAAATATCTAGCCGTAGATATGTCAAATTAATTATCCATTTCATGACAAAAAAAAAAAAAAAAAAAAGGCTTTCAGCTGCAGTAACTAGGATTTTGTAATATAAATTATGAAGTTTCTCTTCTTTTCCATTTTTTTTAATTGAAAATTGGTGTCAATCTTTGCTTAATTATATATATATATATATAATAAAAAGCAGAATAATTAAACTAAGGATGAATTAGTGCTCCTGTGGGCTTGCAATCTTTCTTGGTGACCGAAAATTTGACATGTTTATGGACTGGCCCGCAAACTATAATTAATAAAAAAAATTATTATTCGAAAGAATTCAATTTTTAAAAAATTAAATATTTTTTAAACTCATACTGATTATCAAGACGTCTATGAAAACATATGTCATTGCCATTTGCTAGGTAGAGAGCAGTAGAGCACAACACACTCTTTTTTTTTTTTTTTTAAATTATATATATATATATATATATAATAATAATAATAATAATAAAAAGATTACAAATCACTATCAAATGAGATATGCCACACAAAACCAGCACATTCATAGTCGTTATCTTCAGGGTCTAGTGACTAGTCTTATAATTTGACACCAATCTATCTCTATAGTAGTGGAATCACATAATGTCATTGTGGATATGGTTATGGACTTCTTTTTTTCTTTTTTCCCTTATAATATAATTTTCATTTTCTATTTTAAATATGCAAACTTAATTTACATTTCTAATTCTTTATTTTCAATACCAAAGTGTTTATTTAACAAATATTAGAATCATGTATTTTTTTTTTAACATGTCATCACCCATCTACATTTTTTAATACATTTAAAGACTCTCAAAGGAAAAAAAAAATACTGAGTTATTCAATTATTAATTTTCGTATGGAGTTCAAAATTTAAATTTGAATATACATAAAATATTTAGAATATATATGTAGCCATAATCATTGTAAAAAAATTAGGAATTTGCTATATATTTTTGGAAGGTTGATTGAAAATGGTAATTAATTTCCATTTTTCATGGCATAAGTTTTTTTTTTTTTCATGGCATAAGTTAAAAGTCACCTCATAGCAAATTTTAATTTCTTGGGTCCCATATAACTTGCAAATCAAACGGTTGAAATAAAAAGAAGAAAAATTTGTGGACCTTAGAGATTGTGACACTAAATAAGTTTATTCAGTGGTAGGGTTGTTCAAAAATTAAACCAAATTTTTTTAGTTCGGTTATGATTTGAATACATAAAAAAATAAATTTAAGATAAAATCGAATCGAAATATACTATAATTATATATTTTGATTTATATATACCTATTTTTTATTTTATACTTTTTTTTTTAATTTTTTATACTAATTTTTGAGTTTTTTTTTTATTTTTTTAAGTTGGTTTTTATCACATAATATAAAATTTTTATTTATTTAAAATAAAATTACTCTTATTTTGGTCTTTCATACATAGATTTGAGATAAATTTTCATGTTATAAAATATTTTAATCTATATAATATTATTTTTTTATTTTCTTTAAAATATTTTAGTATTATAATTCAAACTGACCAATCCAATTATTCAAACCAAATTTTAATAGTATTGATTGATATAATTTTTAGGTTTACATAGTTTGAATTTGATTTAAATCATTTATAAACCCATATGATTAATTTAATTAAATTATTTATCCTAAACCGAACCATGAACCACCATCAAGGTTCCAAAAGATAAAAGTCATCTTAAAAAAAAAAAAAAAAAAAAAAAAAGATAAAAATCATATATCATATTAGCCCATTCCCCTTGATATAAAATGAAAAATTAATGATATGATACATTACCCACATTGATAGATACTGGACCATGATCCATCTTATCATCTCCTCTGTTCTTTTCATATCCACATCTCTCTTCTCTTGTCCTGTCCGTACAAATCTTCTTCTTCAGTTCTCATTTCATTTCAGTGAACAAATGTGAGTGAAAAAAGAAAAAAGAAATTAAAAAATTACATCTTTTTAGTTTTTTTTTTTTTTTTGCCAACTCATCTTTTTAGGTAATGGGTCTAATTTCAAATCTTATAATATTGGGTTTATAATTATAATTATATGGTATTGGCCCTTTTTTTTTTTTAATTAAAATTTTTGTATTGTGATGATTGAAGGTAATCACGTGAGTTGATGCTTTGGCTTGGTTACTGAGCAATCAGATTCAGCACCAAGAAAAGACAAAATCCAATTTAGGAAAAAAAATCTGAGGACTAAATGATCTTCATTACTCATTCTCTAACAGAGAAAGTCCGTTTACATGTAAGAAGCAGAAATGGGGATTGGATTGGATTGGATTCTGTAGAATCTGAGATAATAATAAAATTAAAAAAAAAAAAAAAAAAAACCTGAGAGCTTTCACATGATATAATGAACAGAAACAAGCAAACAAAAAAAAAGGGTACTTTTTTATAATCAATGTTATAGATGTATCAAGCTGAGTTCATGTGATCAAATGCTCATATCAAAATCTCTCTTTCTTTCTCTCTCTATCTCTCTGTTTTTTTTTTTTTTTTTTTTTTGAAATCTTTAAAACTGATTTTGAAAGTACAAGAAACGCATGCTCTATTGGATTGAAACTCTTATCAGTAAAAAAGTTTTTAACTTTCTATGAAATGAAATGTGTTGGTTGGTTGATTGAAATATAATTGATGATAATGTAAGTGTTGTTTGTAATTTCACATTTATTTTGTGGATTATTAGATGCCAACAAGAAGAGCCCGAAAACCCGGAAATGTGTTGTCTAAAAACACTGGAAACAAAACAAAAACAGAAAATCCAGAGAAACCCAGAAAAAGAAACTGGTGGCCTAGTAGCTTCTCAGCTTCTTTATACAGTCTCTCTCTCTCTCTCTCTCTTTCTCTAAGCTAAGGCCTAATCTTTAATGTTAAAAATAAAAACAAACACGAAATTCGAGGATATTATTATAGGCCTTAGTAAAGTGAGTACAGCTGAGTAATCGCTTTCTCTGTTTTTTCTTTTTATTTTTTTGCTCTGGCTATATGATATTGTAGCTGTTGTTGTAGTTGTGCCTATTACTACTACTACCACTACTCTACTATTAGTAGTATCACACAGGCTGTTTATTTGGTTGGTTGGTTCATTTTCTGACTTTTTTTTTTTTTTCCTGCTGTTGCAAATTTCACCATTAATGCCATTTTAGAAACTCTCAACCGAAAGCCTCAGAACTCAAACTCATCAACTGCATATATAGATAGCCTTAATTAAACGGCTGTATTAAAGTCCTTATTTAATTTCCTCTTTTTTTTTTTTTTTTTTTTGTTTGAAATTTGACTGTTATCTTTTTTTTTTCTTTTTTGAATTTGAATTTTCTCAATTGGGGTTGTAAGATTTTAATCCATTTTCAATTTGGTCAGTTGGGTTTCTAATTTCTTGAATTGGGTGTGATATAATATGTTCACGTAGTCTTGTACGTGAATTTTGGGTTGTAACTTGGTAACCATGTATATGTATAATATTATATTTTTTTATTGGTTTAATCAGTTTCAGGCTTTCTCTAATCCTTATGAAACTTTGCCTAATTAAGTTACCAAAATCAATAACTTTGCTTTTTTTTTTTTTTTTTTTTTTACAGAGAGAGACACTGGTGGCTGCTGCTGCAGTATCATGATGCCACACAAAAGAGAGCAATACATGCAGTAACAGTTGGCTGCTGAACCACAAACACTATCTTCTTCTTGAATCCTGGGCCTATCTAGCCGCTCGGGTTTGTCGCTCGTGCGTGCGCTTTGCTAAAGAAAGAAATTCTCTACCCTCTTCTTCTTTCTTCCCTCTCTTCCCCTTCAAAATCCCAGATCTCGAGGACCCTTTTCACCAATGGTGAATTGACATTTGTTAAATTCATTTATTGGTTGAATTTATGAATGTAACTTTCCTTTCTCCGCCATTTTCTCTCTTAGTATTATAAGTTGGCAATTGGGTTCAATTCATAGCACTTGAGAAGGAGCCTTGTTGGTTTAGGTGGATAATTGGGTTCAAGGGCTTGTTTTATATGTGCTCAAAGGTGTGTGAATGCTGACTCTTGAGTTGTTACACAACCCACAATTACAGGAGAGTCGGTGAATAGAGAATAGTCTTTTGGAGATTGTCTTTGCTTTGCATGGAAACCAAGGTACTAGAGGCTTTGGGTTTTGTTTCCTTCCATTTGATTATTGTTGTCAATTTCCGGATTTTAAGTGGGTTTATTAAATATTTTTTTTGATGGTTTAGAACATGCTTAACGATATCTTGTCAATTTGTCATTGGTGGTGGTGCTGGAGTCTGGAGTTGGTTCCTAGTACTTGCCCTTGTTTTTGAATTGTATATTCACTTTTCAGTTTGTAGCTGCCAATAGTATTATTTTACATACCATAGAAAGCAAAACTCGGTCCGTGAACTGTGGCTTTGATGAGTTTATATAGAGAAGGTTGTTAGTAACTTGATTTGGTTAACTAGAAGGAGAGGGAGTGTTTGTTTTAGGACAATGGTTTTTGATGTGGAATATTGGTCTTAACTACCCAAGACATGCTGAATTCTGGTGAAGGAGAGGATGATTTGTTCTTTGATTCTACTGATTGCTTGTCGCTTGAAGAGTCCATTGTGACAAAAGAAGATAAATTGAGGTGTGATAATTTAGGGTATCAAATTTGGTTGAATGAACCTCAAAGTGTTAAGGAGAGACGCAAAATTTTTTTATGTGAAATGGGTTTGGCTGAGTTAGCCAATAAGAGTAGTGACGATAAGATTATTGCTTTGGAGAGGATTAGTAATTGTAGCGGGGCTATATCAAGTTCTTCAGCTTTGTGTACATATGTGGAAGAGGAGAATTTGGTTTGTTGGGATAGGGAAACAAATTCTGAAGCCAATTCTATGATTGATGAATTGGAGCAAGACCAGTTTGATAAACCAAATGCAGCTTGTGAAAATGATGAGAATTCTGGATCTTCGCCTTCGGTGTTTGAATGTGAGCATAGTGATGCAGAAGAATGTAAAAATTTTTATGATGGAAAGCAGAAAATGAATAGTTGGTGGAAATTTTTTGTACAAAAGAGAAAACATAAAGAAGGTACATGTGTATCTAAGGTATCGAAGTTGAATCCTGAGGCAAATGAAACAAACAGAATGAAGGTGAAGCAGAACAAGAAAAGGTGTATGGAATTTACAGGAGTCTATATGGGACAAAAGATTCAAGCTCACAAAGGCTTTATTTGGACAATGAAGTTTAGTCCAGATGGTCAGTATTTGGCAACCGGTGGTGAAGATGGGATTGTTCGCATTTGGCATGTTACATCAGTTGATGCCTCTTGCAAGTCATTTGCATCTGAAGGAAATTTTGGTAGCAATTCAAAAGAAGGGAAACCTAATTTCAGTAAAAAAAAGATGACCCATGCATCAATAGTCATTCCTCAGAAGATTTTTCAGATTGAAGAGTCACCAGTGCATGAATTTTATGGACATGCCAGAGATGTTTTAGACTTGGCGTGGTCTAATTCCAATGTGAGTGAGCCTTCAGAAATTTTTTTCATAAGTTTTACATGATTGTTGTATCAATGAATTTCTGCTTGATCTTTATAGCTATACTGGGAATTTTTGTTGCAGTATCTTCTTTCTTCTTCCAAGGATAAAACTGTTCGTCTATGGCAAGTGGGTTGCAATCACTGTCTGAATGTTTTTCACCATACTAGTTATGGTAAGTATGAAAACACATACATACCCTTTTACAACAACTATGTTTCATGTCTTATTACAATTGAGCAAATTACCACATATGCTTTTATTGTTTATTTCTCTTGAATCTGTCATGTGATTATGAATTCTAGGCTAAAATTCTCTCATTTCTTTGAATGGCAACAGTGACATGCATTCAATTCAATCCAGCTGATGAAAACTATTTCATCAGTGGCTCTATTGATGGAAAAGTTCGAATTTGGGGAGTGTCTGAGAGTCGAGTTGTTGATTGGGTTGATGTACGAGATGTAATATCTGCTATATGTTACCGGCCGGATGGAAATGTATGATTCTCGGTCTTGACATTTCTTCAATGAAGTTATTTTCCACTATTAATTTTTTTCCATATTGCTATACTAACTGTATTATGATCTTTCATCCTAGCAGGGGTTTGTGGTTGGTTCCATTACAGGCACTTGCCGCTTCTATGAAGCATCAGGTACATATACTTCTTATACCATTTCTTTTCAATGGAATTCATTGTATTTCTTTTCACTGGAGAAGTGCCTAAATTGTATTTATGGTTGTACAGGCAATGATCTCCAGCTTGAAGCAGAGTTACATGTACAAGGTAGAAAGAAAACCTATGGCAACCGAATTACTGGCATACAGGTTTCATACTCAAGGCTCTTGTTATTATGAAAGTTGAACTTGGCATAACTTGTTCACTATTAATTAACATCTGATGTCAATCCATCTTGCAGTTTTCCCAGGAAAGATCTCACAGAATTATGATCTCTTCTGAAGATTCCAAACTTCGTATATTTGATGGGGTTGATATTGTTCATAAATTTAAAGGTAAAATTTATTCTCTTATAGCAGAAAACTACCATTTTCTGTGCATTTTAGTTGGCCATAACTTCAACCTCCTTGCATAGAGTAGTTTTATTGCTACACCTTTCTGCATGATAATATAATATATTTGTTTCTATTGTACTTTTAGGTTCTGCTTTCCACACCTTTTCTCTAATTTTTCACTTAACTATGTGATTTGTTCAAATTGAATAAATGATTTTTAAAGCTATTTGTTTTTAAAGAACAGAATTGGTTTATGTAGTCCTAAAGTTCAGACCATTTAATTGGTGGCTTTTCCTTCATATTTTGTAATTGTAATTGTAAATGTATCCTCTGTTTTGGATGATCTGACTTACTATCAGCTAATTGGCTTGTCTCTTGGTTCTTCGAATTGAACAATTTACATACCATAATGTTTAATCAAATCCTTTTTATTGATTTACTGTTTTTTTTGAGATTCAGAAAACTTTTCAAAGTTGACTTTGAGATTCATTTCATTTTTCTGAAATGAATAATATCATTAGAAACAATCTTTATATTTCTTGGAAACTTCCAGCTGTGAGTCTCTCTCTCTCTCTCATTCACTTTGCTATTTTTTTTTTCTCTCCTTTCCCTATTTCTTTATATTATTTTCCTTTTACTGTCTTTTGGTTGGAGAAGATGCAATTCTTCATAAATTAAGACACCTTCTTTTTTGGTATTGTTATTCTTTATCTTTCACTGTCATCCATGTCCATTTTAAAATTGTAGTTCTCACAGTAAACTTTGGACTCATGCACCTTTATTTACAAATAAAATTTTACAAATACATTGCATCTAACTACCTTGACTACATATCAACATTTTACAGAGTTCTTTTCCACTTGGCCTATCCAGCTGTATCCATTGTTAATGCAATATCATTTACTGTTATGAATGGATCTCTTATTTTTTGTAATTTGATTTTTGTTCTCTATGATGTGCACTTGACCAGTGCAATGAATCTAAACTTTGCATAGCTTGCGAGGTCTTAAAATTATCGCATTCCCACACGACTTGTCAATTCATATAGAAATAATTATTCATTATTTAGTCATGTGGTGCAATTATAACTAAAGCTATGATTTAATATTACAGGTCTACCAAAGTCAGGAAGTCAAATGTCGGCTTCATTTACTTCAACCGGGAGACATATAATCTCAGTCGGAGAGGACTGTCGTGTTTATGTCTGGAATTATGATGGATTGTGCACCCCATCATCTAAACACGTAAAATCAGTGAGATCTTGTGAGCATTTCTTCACTGAAGGTGTGTCTGTTGCAGTGCCTTGGTCAGGCATGAGAACAGAAATGAAGGGCTTAGATAGTGGTAATATTATGAGTAGGATGCAAACTGAGGAAGGTGCTTCCCGGAGGAGAGATTCGGAACGGTTTTCTCTTGGGAATTGGTTTTTCATGGATGGTCCATGCAGAGGAGGCTCTGCAACATGGCCTGAGGAAAAACTTCCTCGTTGGGAAGAAGCAGCAATTGCAGAAAATGAATGTCAATATCAGCACTATGAAGACCTTCAGCAGCAGCAGCTCATTAACACTAATGATCACACTGCTCTATCCGATGCGTGGGGACTTGTGATAGTTGCAGCAGGATGGGACGGAACAATCAGGACTTTCAACAACTATGGATTGCCTGTAAGGCTGTAGCAATACATATATTAACCAAGCCAATCATGCTGGCCTTGCTAAAGAAGGGGACTTGAAATTCTTATGTTATCAGATGTTGCAATGCCATCCAAATTAATTCGAGTCACCTTATGATTTATTCAGGGTCACCAACTTTGAAAGCAGATTCATTGGCAGCTTAAGAGGCTAGCTTTGATTTAATTAACTGTCTGTGACAACTTCCATATCTAGCCTTTCTGATCTGCTTTAATTTTATTACACTACATTGTTGAAAAAACAGTGGTAGAATGAGTCTTTTGACATGCTTTGTAAGTTGGTATATTTTTTTTTCTTTCCATGTCATTAGACTTATTAAGCCCATGGCACAAATTTTCTTTTGCCTCTTGTGAATAATATAGTTTTAAGTGTATAATGCCATTGAGAAATACAGTATTTTAAAAAACTAAATGCTAGTTGTGATTGTTTTTCCTTTGATTTTTCCCTTTTCAACAAGGATGGTTCTCTTTTTTTTTTTTTTTTTGCCCAAGAAGAAAATTCTAGCATTTCATTAAAGGGCATGAAACTCAAAATGAGTACAGTTATACATTACATCTGTAGTGAAAGCTTAAGAAATTACAGTTACACATGACAAATGATCTAAATTTAAATTACTCATTTATGATTTTTAACAATGGGCTTCCAGCCCAATTCAAACACAGAGCTAGAGTCTGTGGGAGCCAAGGCTTAGAAGTCTAAAGAAATTTCTAACTATCGCATATGTCATTGTCATCTCTCCTTACTTCTAGCAGCCTCTTCCGCCGCTAGCACCTCTGCCATCGCCACCGCAATAACTAGAGACAGAGCCTCACCAAAAGGGAATATGCAGCTGAACTTTTCCTTATAACATTGTACCACTGAGTTTCATCAATAAACCTCCACTGCCTAAAAGAACCAGAGGCAGGGCAAGCCCGAGAGAAAACAGAGCCCCACCGTCTATTATGGCTATGTCATGGGAGACTCGTTTCTCTATCAGGAGCTAGGGATCTTATGGAAATTACCAGATTGGAGTTGAAGACCATAGATCCAGAGAATCCCAAGCCAGAGCTAGCTAGATCTTCCTTTTCCCACCTTCCGCCATGACTGAGCAGCTTGATAGAAAGGATCGGCTGGTGGAAGAGCCAGACTAAGCCAAAATGAAAGACAACAAACATGTTGTAGATAGATTGACTCCAAAACTCAAATTTTCCAGAATGAACTGGAAGCAAAATACACCCATTATTGGAGAGAAAAAGTTTATTTAAAAACCAAAACAAAAGAAGATAAAAGTGAAGATCTAAAAATGGGTATTCCTTCCGGTGACTGAAGCTATTGGAGGGTAACCTCCTTTTGAACCCTATAAAAAGAAGCAAACTGATCTAGAGAGAGACGAGAGAAAAGATTTCTAGAGAGACCAACTATTACAAGATAGGACGGTTCTCACCTCTCACTCATTTCTCATTCCAAGTTTTAATTAGTGAAGCTGAACTATTTATAGTTCAATATAAATTAATCCACAAGAAGTTTGAGTTGAATTTAACAGGTTATCATTTTCACTTCTCAATTACCAGCCCAATACCATGGGCTTGCATAACAACAAAAGAGGACATGAGTCCAATAACCAATAGCCGATAGGCAATAGCTAGTTAGTCGACTAAGGGTTTGTTTGGTTAGTGGTGGTGGTAAGCTATGAGTGGTTAGTGATCAATAAATGACAGTCAACAACTGAAATTGATTTTAAAGTATTTAGCAATTTAGAGTCCATTTGGTATCATTTTATATTTTCTGTTTTTTGTTTTTCAAAAACAAAAATAAGATTTTGAAAACTAGAATTTGTTATTTTTGGTTTTCTATTTTTTGTTTTTAAAATGTTTTTGAATAAATATGAAAAAAATAAAAAATAATAATTTTTTTAAAAATGTTTTGTAATACTTATTTTTTTGAAATTAAAAAAAATAAAAAATAAAAAATTGCAATGATAATAAACGTCTCCTTAGCTTTTGACATTGCATTTCAATAATAAAATTGCTAAAAAGAATATTTATATATTTTTTTTTATAAATATAAAATAATAATTTATACTTAAACTTTTCATAAAATAATAACATAAAATCAATAGTAATAAATAATTACACTTTATTGCAAACTTTTTAATGATGACGATGATGATGATATTTTAAAATTTTATGTAAAAGAAAATCTTAGGACAACATTTTTTGTGATTTTGTTTTATAGGGACTCTTTTTCATCAGTAGTAGAGTATAGTTGTTTTTTTTATTATTATATTTACATTATAAATTTTTTATTCTTTGATTACTTTTTTTTTTTGTTTTTTACATAAATACATAAAAATAGCAGAAGGATAGAGATAGAGGTGACAAATTTCATCCATATCCATTTATCCATCTTAACTCACCCATATTAAATGAGTAGTATGGATAATAAATAGATAATATATAAAAGCTAAATGGGTTATAAGTGGATAATAAAAAAATGGCTCTCATTCATATGGATTGAATCACATTGAATATAGGTACCACTGCTAAAATCGCTTCTCTCTCCGAAATTCATTGAATTGAACAGTCATTTACTAGTTGATGTTCATCATATATTCATTGATATTCATATGTTGGAACCGAGAATCGATTGACGAAAGGCAAATCGTTTGTTGATACTGAGAACTAATTTTCAAGGGCTCTGATGTTGCAAAGTCAAAGGAGGGAACCGAATTTTGGTGCCCACCCTTGACAAAGAAGAAAAAAAAATGGCTCACCTAAAATGGTGAGCCACTGAAAGCAAAAGAAGAAAAAAATGGTGTTGCACATGAGCTGTGTAGCACCAAAAGAAGAAAAGAGGGGCAGAGGCTCTTCTATAAATAGAGCATCTGCCCAATGAACCAAGCATCCCAAATTTCAAATAGAAAGAGTTTTAAGTGAGAGAAAAAAAAGAGTTTTATTAAAATTGTTTTTCTCCTATTTTCAAGAGAGATTATTGTTGTTATCTTCTTGTGATTTAAAGAGAATGTTGTAATTCCTATTATTTCTCATAGTGAAGTTCTTCTATTTTTGCCCGTGATTTTTCACCTTAATTTGTTTGGGGTTTTCCACGTAAAATATGTGTGTCCAAATTATCTTTATTATTTTCTCAAATTATTAGCTGCAGTCTTACTCTAATCTGGTGTCAATTTCCGCAACAAGTGGTATCAGAGCTGTTGATTTTAATTTTTCTTAAAAATTAAGAGTATGCTCTATGGTTGCAGTTTTGACTGATCTTCCACATCAGAAATAATTTTCTTGGAAAATTATTGCTGTGAATAGTATTCTGAGGTACTGTGCAATTTGGCACTATTCACGGATACGAGTACTGTTCATACATACAGTTACTATTCAGTGAAATAGTGGGAGCTGTATTTTGCTCAAAACAGACTGTGATAGAAGCAATGACGGCAAAATTTGATATTGAAAAGTTCAACGGGAGAAATTTCTCACTGTGGAAATTAAAAATAAAGGCAATATTGAGAAAAGATAATTGCCTTGTGGTTATCAGTGAAAAGCCGACGAGACTCACAGATAATAAATGGAACGAGATGGACGACAATACTATTGCAAATCTGGCAGTTGCAGATGAGATATTGTCTAGCATAGAGGAAAAGAAAACTGCAAAGGAGATTTGAGATCATTTCACCAAATTATACGAGGCTAAATCACTTCACACCAAAATCTTTCTTAAAAGGAAATTGTACACTCTACAAATGTTAGAATCTACTTCGGTGACGGAGCACATTAATACCTTAAATACTCTATTTTCTCAACTCACATCATTGGAGTATAAAATAGAGTCACAGGAGCGTGCTGAACTTCTGCTTCAAAGTCTACCAGATTCGTATGATCAA
>CATKHJ011260218.1:0-47084 GCA_949750685.1 Vernicia montana | reverse complement strand
ATATATATATATATATATATATATATATATATATATATGTAAGCTACTAAAGAGAATTTTAAGAAAAGAATTCTGTTAAAAAAGAGAAGTTTATAGTTATTGATATTTTAAAAACTTTTAAAATTTATAAACTATCTTTTTAAATAAATTATGATGTTTTAATTATGTTAATATATATATATATATTTGAGTTGACCCCTTTTGGAAGTGATAATTGTGATGATGTTTTATGATTATAATTATGTATGATTGAATAATTGAGACAGTTGAGTTGTTTGCCGAGTTTTGTGACCCAAAGGGGCAATTGAGTTATTGTTGATTATTGTGAACCTTGAGGGCTATTTAGAAGTGTTAATTCTTATTGTTAAATGGCATAAATGTCCTAGTTATAAGAGAGACTCTCTCGAAATTTTAGCAGAATCTTAAGAGTCATTTAGGTATAACTTTAAAGGTTGAGTTCAAGTTATCTATATTATGATAATCTTCGTATGTTATATAGTTTAGGTGTTTCAGGCGTCTTCCTAGCCATTAGACAACTGACGCTCCAAGGAGAGCTAGTTAGATCCATCAATTTTGTGAGTGATATTTTCTAATATATTTTATCTATCTCTCATGCATTTGTATCTACTGTATGTATATATTATGCATTATAAATGCATAAAGACATCCTAGCATTCGATTGTGAATGTTACATTAAGAATTATGTTACATATTACTTGTGGATGTTTGGATGAGATTAGGATGACATATGACCATATAGGGTTCTGATTATGATTATGAGTATATTATGATGATTGCGATATGATTATGATGATGATGCTTGGTTGGGTTTGAGCTTGTCTCACTGTGACCTATAGTTTGGAAATAAGAGAGCCAAAAGAGGAGGATCGACTCCTCATATTAAAGTTTAGTGTGGTTCCTATCGACTAATTCATATCATTGAATGATTATGTGATTACTTAACTGTTTGACATATTGCATGGACATTATTATTATTAGAACAAATGTATGGAACTAGGATTATATATTGGATCGTATCACACATTGAGTTGAGACGCTCACTCTTGTCTCTCTATTTTTCCAGTTTGCAGGTTGAGCTGAAAAAGTAATTTTAATTTGAGTTATTCTTGCCTTTTTTTTTTCTTTAGCAAGGAAGTTTATTTTATTATATTCGGTTATGTAATTATTTTTAGATTGTTCTGTATTATAAACTCTATAACTCCACATTGTTATTTTTGTTATATGTAATTATGTATAATTTGATCAATTGTATGATTATTTGTATAAGTATGTTGAGTTTGGAGGATAATTGAGATTTCTTATTCTGGTTGATGTGATGTTTAATTAAGTAGTAACTTGATGATGATGATCTATTATGTTATGAGATTTTAGCCTTGAGTGACATCGATAAGATGTTATGCACAAATTCAAATAAATAGGTGGGCTCATAACTTTTGAGATGTGATAGTTAAGTTGTCATATTGCAATTTTATTGTTTAGTGATTAGTTAGATTTACCTTGGGTTTTAGAAGCCTTAAGGCCTGTTTACTTATGGAAAATTATCTCTGTTTTCTAAAAAAATTTTCAAATGAAAACAGAAATAAGAATTTGTATTTACTTTGTTTTACAAATTTTTTATCAGAAAATTATTTTAATTATTTTAAAAGATAACTAGAAAACAAATTTAAGATTTTTTTAAAATTTTCTTTATTAATTTTTTTAAGTAAAAAACCATCACCTCACCACCATCTCCACCTCCACCACCACCACCTCTACCACCACTATCACCATCACCACCTCCACCTCCACCACCGCCACCACCACCTCTACCTCCACCATCACCACTACCACCTCCACCTTCACCGCCACCACCTCCACCACTACCTTCACCTCCACCGCCACCATTGCCACCACCTCCACCACTTCTACCACTATTATCACCACCACCACCACATTCTTCGTTACCATCACTGCCACCTCTACCACCGCCACCGCTACCTCCACAACCACCACCACCATCATTATCTTCACCACCACTACCATTAGTTTTTACATCATAACAAACTATTACCACCACCATCATCATTGTTGTTAAATGAACAATTTTTCCATGTTTTGAAATTGAAAATAATTTTTAAATCATAACAAGTAAATACGTTTTCCACTCATTTTTCAGTTTTTTTTTAAAATGAAAACAGAAAAAATTTCTGTAAAGAAACAGGTCCTTATACTTTCTCGTTCTCTAGTGTCGGTCATGTGCTTTTAAGTTCGGGTTATGACATAAATTGTCTCTTGCATTTTAAAAAAGAACCAAAAAAAAAAAAAAAAATCATTGTTTCAAATTTGAATCAATTTGCATGTCATTTTTTAGATGGATTTATATTAAGTAGGATCTCATTACTCCTTATTATAAGTTAAAAGTCCATATAAAATTTTGGATCGGATTAGAATCAATTATCAAATTACATGTTGATACCTACAAGATTGATTTTTTTGAAAAAGATACATGAATTTAAACTTAATTTATGCAATGATAATATTTTGAGCTGAAACATCATGTTAATATCAAATATCATGCAAATAGTTTAATATATTAAATATGTATAAAAACTTTTTATTAAAATACTTATATTCACTCTGAGTATTATAGTTGAGCAACACGAGGATATATATATATATATATATATATATATATAATAAAAACTAAATTTAAAAAATTGTTGAGAAAATTCTTTTATTATATATCAAGTAATTCTTTTAAAAACTAAATTTATATGAAATCATTTCATCAATTTTTTTTTTTCACATCATTATATTTTTGTAAATTCCAATTAAAATTTATACAAACCAATATATAACATATTTTTTTAATTATTTTTTTTGTTTTTTTTTTGCCCAGAATTTTTTTTTTTAGTTGACTCATATATAATAAACTTGATATATATTTTTTCTTTATATTAATATTTAAAAATATGAAAAGGTAATATTTCAATTTAAAGTTAAATTTGGATTCAAAATCTCATATGAAGTTTAGTTGGAAATTTTTGAACCAAACACTTCGGATTTGGGGCTAATTAAATCCAATTTACAGATTAACCCATCAGCTTTGTGTTGGATTTGACCTCAAGTAGGTAAAAATTAAAAATTAATGTTTTGAATTGAGTTCTACATTAATTCATAATTTATTTTTGAGTTTAATTAGATTTTTTATTTATAGATAATCCTAAATGATCCAATTGCGTCTGACACAATAAAGACAATTATATAATATTTTTGACACAATTTATGATGTAAAATAAGGATAATTATTGTTTATTTATTTATTATTGTATAAGGTGTTCAAATTATATTGATTTACGTCAATTTTTTTTTATACAATTTGTGTAATCTAACATTATCTTTTTTTTTTAAACTGCATAATTTAATTTAGCATTTACTCAACTTCGCAATTGATTTTAATATTTCGCTATTACCCTACCGTTTTTTTTTTTTTCATAAATAGATTTTAGAACAATATAAATAACAACAGTGTTAAAAAAAAAAAATTGGATAATTCATACACCATTAAATAGTTTTACTCATTTTAACAGGATAAAAATTAATTGTTGTCTATGAATGAGTAATTTAAACAAATTTAAAATATGAAATTTATCTGTGAATAATATAATTTGATGTATTAAATTTCATAAAATTAAATTGATGAGTGTGAAATGAATATTTTTATATTTAGCTCCGCTTATTTTGTAAAAAATATTTTTCGTATTTTTTGAAATTTGAAAAGTTTCAGAAAATTAATTAACGGGAAATAATTTTATAGTCAATGAAAAACTAAATAATTTTTAAGGAAAATAACTCGAAATTATTTTTAAAATTTTAATAAATTTATTATAATAAAAGGAAAATATATAAATATACACTTATTAATTTACCGATTACCAATAGTCATTATTGATGACTGCTAGTGACCATCATCGGCCATCAGCGACCACCATCGGCCGTCAACGATCACCATAATTTACTATTTTTATGTTTTTTTTTTTCATATATAACAATAAAATAAAAAAAAATATATGAAATTCTTTTAAGCACTAGTCCCCCAAAGGTACAATTCCTTTATCAATACATGAAAAATAGACCTAAATTTTTAATTGATCCCCTCAAACTTATTAAAATTATATTTTTTTCATAAAATTTTATCTACTTTATGAAAATGTCACTTCATATTTTTCAAAATTTCATTTTTACACAAATATTTTAAGTATATTTCAAAAAAATATACATTTAGACCCTCTATTTTTTTTAAATTTTATTTATTTTATATATATTTCATATTTTTCTTTTAAAAAGTATATATAAAGTCTTAAATTGTTTAATTTTTTTTTAATCTCCATATCATATTATAATTTCTATATAAATATTTTAATACATAATTATGATACTTAAAAAATTAATTTTTATGTTGTTTCGATAAACTTAATTTTTTTGTCTTTTTTATTTTTATTTGGCCTCCTAATATTTGAAAGCTGGTTTCGCCCCTATTTAAAAGTTTAAACTTATTTATAATATTATAAATTGAAAATTTTATTTTATTTTAAATATCTCTCACTAAATTGATTATAATTCGAATCTGAAATTTTTTATTTACCACACTATTAAAAATGATAAGAAAACCAATTAAATCATATTTTATTGGCATGCAATTTTGTAAATTGAAATGTGATAAAGCTTATAGAATCATGTAATAAAAACTAAAAAATTAATAAGTCTAAAATTAATTTAATTGACAAGAGAGTTTATTTTTTTTATTCTTCAAATTTGAACATTGAAACCAATATTTGATACTCATAAATATAGTGTGAGGGTCTGCCATCAAACTCACCCAATCAAATGAGAAATGTCGCTGGGTCTTTAGATTAAAAAAGAAAATTGATAAATCGTAGTCATTGGGATGCACAAATTGGATATCTACACTGCTTTATCAGTATACGATCTTCTTCTATACGCCCATATCGCTGCCACGTAAACATAAGATCTCAACCATAGAACATGGATGGTATCAAGGGAATCCGATGGTTAAAATAGACAAGTTGCTGGGCCATACAAAACACATAATTTATCATCATATCATTTAACGGTCAGAATAAAAGGGTCTCATTTTATAACAAAAAATAAATCCGCACCTGATTATAACCTCCCTTCCTTTTTCACTTCTCCTCCTGCAACATTCGTAATTATTCAATATTGGTGTTCACATCCAAACTACTTGAAATCGAACTCCACAGACAGATTGGCGAAAAGGGTTGTTTTTGTTGTGTGTTTTTATATTAAAAGGTCGGGTCTTGCATTTTGATTTGGATTCTGGGATTTGGAGAGCTGAGTCTCTCTATCTGTCTGTTTTCTTGTTTTGGAATTTGTATAGAGATTTTGGAACTATGGAGGCTTATAAAAGATGGGTTAGGACGAATAGAGACTACGTGCACTCGCTTGAATCTCTTGCCAATGTATGAATTTCAGTCTTTTAAGAAATGAACAAATCTATTTATATGCCTTTTTATTTATTGCTTTTATTGTTTGGACTTTCTATTTAGCTTGGTGGAAATTTGAGAAATTTATGAATTGATTTGTATATTTGAGTAATATCTTATATGGGTATTGAAAATTTTTATACAGGGATTGACATGGCTTCT
Organism: Vernicia montana; assembly: GCA_949750685.1. Lineage (NCBI taxonomy): Eukaryota > Viridiplantae > Streptophyta > Magnoliopsida > Malpighiales > Euphorbiaceae > Vernicia > Vernicia montana. The sequence continues at coordinate 41,397 of CATKHJ011260218.1, read as the reverse complement.
TCCTGAGAGGTTTTCTTCTTCAGAGATTGGACCAGAAGCAGGTTTTGTGAAACTTTGGTAACATTTGGCTTCTTCTTTTGAGCTAAAGAATTTGATGGGGCTTTTGATTTCCTTTGCATTTAAAAATCAATATTGAAAGTTGTTGGGAAACTAATAAATCTGATGTATCACATTCATAATTTATATTGCTTCAGTAATAATGCAATGGTTGATTAAGTCAGTTTCCTTTATATTGAATTCATGTTTTCTATTGCTTCGGTTCTTTTAGATTTTTTGTATACAATTTTGTTGTTTTCTTAGATTCCAAAAAATTAAGAAGTTGTAAGTTTCAAATTTGATTCTTTTCAGTTTCCATTTCTCCTTGCCACTACATAACCTGATTGGTTTATCTATTCAGATTCTGTTATTGTCTTGATTTGTTGAATTGAGCAATTTTGTAATTGTCTGCAGTAACTGCTATCTTGGGCATAGTCACTGCTGTCAACGAGCATATAATCGATACCACTCCAAACCAGATGCATCCAGGCTATGTAGAGCCTTATTCTTTCCCTTATTCATTGTGTATATCCGCAATGAAGGACTTGGAAACACTTGTTGAAGTTGCAGCACAACATTATTATGGTGAAGATAAGAAATGGAATTTCATAGCTGTTACAGAAGCAATGAAGTAAGTGGCCTTTTTAAATGAGTATGTGCAGCTATTTTGTTCATTTGGACTGCATTTCTGGCATATGCATATTTTGCCTAATGATTGAATATTCTTATGCTCAGGGTGTTAGTTAGGCTGGCTTTGTTCCGGAACAGTGGATATAAGATGCTTTTACATGGAGGAGAGACATCAAATATTGAAAAGAATTCAAACGTTTCTTCTCAGCATACTATTGGAGGTTTCTCAAAACCTGGAAGCCATCATGGACGAGATATTACTGGAAGGAATTCATGGAACCTAGAAGGAAGGGCATTGTCAGCATTGAGCAGATTTGGAGAAAATGCTAGGATGACTGACCCAGTATGGTTGGGTAGGGTTCAACATCAGCATGCTATTATGGAGCCTCCACGTAAATATTTGTTCCAGTTTTAGAGAATTTCATGCATTTTCTTGGTCAGTGCCATTAATATTTGCAATCATGTCTTTGCAGCTCCGATGATTGAGAGGATGACACTTTCCAGAATACTTTCTGAGAAGGGTTTTCATGGAGCATTATTTGTCATGGGAGAGGTTCTTTTTATCACAAGACCCCTAATTTATGTCTTGTTTATCAGAAAATATGGAATTCGGTCTTGGACCCCGTGGTTTCTTTCTCTGGCTATGGACTTTATTGGAGTAGGCTTTATAACACAAGTCACAAAGTCAAGGCGCGGTGGAAAACAACAGTTTCATCTTACTGGCTCTGAAAAGGATGAGGTTAGAATTCTGTCAGATTTTATGTTGCAATTTTCTAATAAATCCAGCTCATTGATTCTGGATATATCTGACATTCTACTTTGAAATAATTTTTGTTGGAAAATTTTAGTCGTTGGTTGATAGATTTTGATACTAAGTAGGTATTGATTTTTTGTTTGAATCAGTTAAAAAGAAGAAAATTGTTATGGGCACTTTACCTTATGAGAGATCCATTCTTTAGCAAGTACACCAGGTGCTGATGTTTTTTGCAAGTTTCTTTGCAGTTAATTGGAATTTTTTCCAAGATAAGTAATCCAAGAAACAAAATAATGCTTGTTAATCATTTCAGGCAAAGACTTGAAAGCACTGAAAAACTACTGGAACCTGTTCCTCTTATTGGGCTTCTAACAGGTGTGTTTTGTACATTCTCCAGTTGAAATTTTGCTTGGTTATGTTCATGTCCTTTTATTTATTTATTTATTTATTGAAGTAATTCCTTAAAACTTTAAATTATTCATACAAATATCTGTTGAATGTGCAGCAAAAATTGTTGAGCTTGTTATTGGAGCTCAGACTCGTTACACTTACATGTCAGGATCATAAGACAAATCTGCAAGAAGTTAAGTCTTCTGATATTTCGACAAGTTTTTATGTGAAGTATATAGCCACATTATAGGAATCGAGTAGAGGATTTTTCTTTTTTGGTTATCTTAGCATTCTTTACTCCGGACGGGGTTAAAATTGTTGAATCATTATCCCGGGTTCACCATATTTCCATCTGTCTTTAAGGTGAAGAGATGATCAATATATGGTTTGATAAAAACCAGCCTCAAATAGTCTAAAATGGATACAAGCAGAGTGCTCAAGAGTTATTATGTTGTATGCTTAAGATTCCTTTAGTGATCTGAGGCTCTACATATATGCTTGGTTACTAAAAACACTATTTTAGTTGGTTTACAGTGTGAGTATGAATGGCATAAAGGCTTTAGCATGCCCATGCAAATCCATGACAAGTTTTCTTTTACCAGCAACTGTTGAACTTGTGATTCCGATTGTTGTGGTAGTGATTGCTTTTTGGATTATTCAGGTTTCTCTTCCTCTATCTGCTCCTGCTTATCCATTTAATGACCTTGAGAATTCCAAGTATTTAGTAGATCATGCTGTAGTTACAAGAGAAAATCCTGTTAATATCAAGCCCCTGAAAGAGGTGGTTTCCTTAAATCTTTGTTACCTACTTTCAACGACATTTATTCTACATTTCTACTCTTCCTTGGAAGTTCAATCTCAATGTCTAACCAGAAGCTAAACTTGGTTAAATAGCCGTATTGCTCCTTCCTTGACATTCTTCATTGAGGCATTGAAAAACTCTCTACTTTGTATTTTTTAAGACTTCAGTACTGCAGGTGTAAACTATAGTCTACAGATGCAAGATCATAAAGATTGGCAGTGTTACATTGTCAATTCTATTTCCCATCTTTTGAAGGAAAAACTGAACAACACACAGACTCACACTCGCACACAAACACACACAGAGACAGAGAGAGACAGAGCAGAGTTGTGGCGCGCGCGCATACACGCACACAAACACACACAGAGACAGAGAGAGACAGAGCAGAGTTGGCGCGCGCACGCACACACAGACAGAGACAGAGAGAGACAGAGCAGAGTTGATCCTTCCCATTTTATTAGATGTAGAATACTGATTGTACAAACACACAGAGACAGAGAGAGACAGAGCAGAGTTGGCGCGCGTGCACACACAGACACAGACAGAGAGAGACAGAGCAGAGTTGATCCTTCCCATTTTATTAGATGTAGAATACAGATTGTAATGGATCCAAACCAACATTGATCTTGGACGACAATTCTGGTTCCTCATCTCCTCGCTGCAATGAGAAACCCAATTTGAGTTGCAGTTTTTGTTGTTTTGGGTTATCTTTTCTTTAAAAGCTACTTCAGCTTTGAATGTGTAGACATGATTTTGGATCCCTTGTAACAAATGATCAATATTATAGCTAATAATTAAATAAAATAATATAAAACTTAGATGCTAAAAAACTTAATGGACCACGAAATTAAAGTTAGGTAATAAAATAAAACTTTTTTTTTTAAAGGTATAAATATAAAAACACATGCACCGGAATAAAGAAGAGACACGTATACATTTTAAAATTAAAATCATAGCAGGTAATAAAATAAAACTTAAAATCATAGCAGGTAATAAAATAAAACTTAAAGTATCCAATTACATATTTGACATAAGTACAAGGGGTATATAGATGCGTTTGGCCCAACTATTCAACACAAATGCCAACTAATGCATCCATGCATACATCTCGTAGACGTATCCATTTATTAGTATATCACACCAAATTTTATTTATAAAATCGTTTTGAAAAATATTTATATTAATCATAACATAAAAGTTTACAATAATATATAAATTCCTTTTTTGTATTATTTTTTTAAAAATTATTTTAATTTATAACTAACTAATTTTATTTATTTAAACTTGGTTATTACCATTATTTCCCTCAAAATTATATTTTATATAAAATCTTTTAAAATCATGTGAATTTTAAAGTTAACCGTTTAACTTTACCAGATGATTGATTTAGCTTCTGAAAACTAATGGATATGTTTTTTTTTTCTCTTAACAATTAGATTAATCCTTTTATAAACACTAAATATCAATAATTATGATAATTTTTTTTCTCCTGCCAATTATATTAATCCGTTTGATAAACACTAAATATAAGCAATTATTAGTTGGTTAGACACTCAAGGCAACTAATTTGAAAAATTTTATTTTGAAACTTTTACTTAATATCTAATTTGACTTTATTTTTGTTTAAACTCAAACTCCCTTATTAAAATTTTTATATTATAATACATCTAAAAAATTATTTTCATAATGGTTACTTTAATGTTTCAACAATAATAATTAACAAAATTTTACTAAACAGTTAATTGTGAGGTTTCATCCAAACACTGGTTCGATCTACTTGAAATCAGAATGTTCTTTTTGACTTAGTCTTATGAATGAAGCAACTCTCACTTTATTTTAGAAAATTAATCTTTAAATTTGAAAATGAATTTGAGAGTCGTTACCTTAATTTATTTTTATTTTAGGGAAAATATAAGAAAAAAAACCTTTCATTTGACTCCAATAGAAAATGCACTAGACTTTCAAAACCAAAGAAGATTCAAGACTAAATTTTTGGTTCATTTAAAAATAAATTGGCTTATTAATATAAGAACAACTTTATAAAAGGCTTATTAATATAAGAACAACTTTATAAAAAATAGTTTCATGAACAAGTAAATAATGGAATGATATTTAAGAGATGAAATGGCACTTATATAACATAATATGAAAGAAAGGCAAATAAAGAGTAATTTGATTACATTGAAAACTAATGAGATATGGGGTATCTCTTTTAGCTCTTATGGGTACTAGAAATATCACACATCCCTCAAAATAAGAAAGTGATAGAGAGGAGAAGTTATTCGTTTTAGATTTGAATTTGCTACTTGAGAATCAAATATGTCTGTGTATGATAAGCCAAGAAGATCAACTCGTGTGCCTATCAAGAATCCAAAGTACAAGGATTAAATAAATTTGCATTATTTTATTTTTTTGTTATTTTTATTTGCTTAGGAACCGGTCAATAAGTTAGAGAGAATATTGCCATTATTTCATAATTGTTATTGTTATCTATTTTAAGCAGCTGCTTCATTCCTTTTATTTAGAGAAGTAGTTGAGTCCTTTGTATATTTAAACTATAGTATTTGGCAATAAGAAGTATCAGAGTTTCACACAAAAATACAAGGTTTATTCTCACCTTAAGCAGAGTATTATTATTTTTACTGATTTCTTAAACAGCTTTGACTGGGACCGATCATTTGGTATCAGAGCTGCACCTTATGGCCATTAACAAAGAAAGAATTGAGAATTTAGAAACAAGTCTTGGGGGGGCTTCAAGACAGTATGAGCAGACTAGAGATTGGAATTGCTGACAAGCTTCAACAGATGGGAGATACCATTAATCAACTAAACCTGGCTTTGCTTGCAAGCAAAGAAGGGTCCAGCAGCAACACTAATGACCGTAATGGTCAATCTCGCCACAATAGAGAAGACTTCACAGAGCTTACACAGAGTGGCAGACAGATGTTCTCATCCAAATTGGCAAAACTCGAATTTCCAAAATTCTCAGGAGATGACCCCACTGAGTGATTCAACAAAGTGACCCAATTTTTTAAGTACCAAGGCACCACCGAAACTCATTCGCTTCTTATCATCTCATAGGTGAGGCCAACCAATGGTGGCAATGGTTACAAGGAACTTACCAGGAGGAAGAAGTGACATGGGCAATTTTTGAAGAGGAATTATGGTCACATTTCGGTCCAACAGGCTGTGAGGACTTTGACGAGTCTTTATCAAAAGTCAGACAGACGGGATCCTTACGTGAGTACCAAAAGGAATTTGAGAGATTAGGAAATATAGTACAAGGGTGGACACAAAAGGCATTGGTGGGCACTTATATGGGAGGCCTCAAACTTGAAATAGTAGATGAAATTCGGATGTTTAAGCTAAAATCCCTAAAGGAGGCCATCAGTTTGGCTAGGATGAGGCATGAACAGCTGAACCGCCATAAGAAAGCCACACGTCCATTCAATAGGACCACTATCGATTCTTCACCAATAAAACCAAAGTTTGCTTCACCCATGAAATGACTCACTTGGGATGAGATGCAAAAGAGGTGTGCTCAAGGTCTTTGTTTTAACTATGATGAGAAATTTGTAATGGGGCACAAATGTAAAAGGCCCCAGCTGCTGTTGCTTGACGAAAATTGTGATGAAAGTGAATTGGACGATGAAGAGATAGCCCACACTAACCTTCAAGGAGAACTTGAAATTTCACTCCATGCTCTCATTGGATGGTCAACCGCCAGAACCATGCGAGTCTCAGCTAAAGTGGGGCACTATGAACTGATTGTTCTTATTGATAGTGGATCAAACAATAATTTCATCAACGAAAGAATAGCGGAGTTGTTGCAACTACCGGTAGTGCCGACTGAACCTTTTAATGTGAAGGTAGCTAATGGTGATCCCATAAAGTGCTAAGGGCGGTTTGAAGATGTTCAAGTCTTATTGCAAGGAATTCCATTTACCTTAACTCTTTATTCATTACCACTGATTGGGTTGGATATGGTGTTAGGAATTCATTGGCTTGAACAATTGGGCACAGTGAAATGTGATTGGAAAAGAATGACAATGGAGTTTTCATGGAGGGGTCAGTGTCATCAATTGGAAGGAATTAATAGACAACCAATGCAGCCTACGAAGTTCAAAACAATTTCAAAAGAGATGAAGCAAGGGAATTCAATATTTGCAGTTTGTATACAAGCATCCATGGAGGAAGTGTCTCAAAGAACTCAACCAGAAATGCTGGATTTATTATAAGAATTTGAGGACATTTATCAGGAACCGAAGCAACTTCTACCAGAAAGGGAGATAGACCACCACATCAACCTCAAAGAAGGGACTGAGCCAATAAATGTACGACCATACAGGTATGCCTATTTTTAAAAATATGAAATAGAAAAATAGGTTCATGACATGTTACAATTGGGGTTAATAAGGTCTAGCACAAGCCCATTTTCTTCTCTTGTCTTATTAGTAAAAAAGAAAGATGGAACTTGGCGTTTTTGTACCGATTATAGAGCTCTTAATGCTGTAACCATCAAATATAGATTTCCTATCCCCACCGTTGATGATATGCTTGATGAACTCTATGGGGAAACCTTCTTTACTAAACTTGATTTACGATCAGGTTATCACTAAGTATGGGTACACCCATTAGACATTCATAAAACTGCCTTTCACACACACAATGGTCATTACGAATATTTGGTTATGCCCTTTGGCTTGTGTAATGCTCCTTCTACTTTTCAGGCCATTATGAATTCAATATTCCGTCCATGTCTTCAAAAATTTGTGTTAATATTTTTTGATGATATTCTAATTTATAGCCCCAATTGGACCATGCATCTTGAACATGTTAATAAGGTTTTTGAAATATGAAGGCATCACAAAATTTTCATCAAGCTTAACAAGTGTGCATTTGGCCAGCAAGAAATTGAATATTTGTGTCACATTGTAACTTCAAAAGGTGTCAAGGTAGACCAAGGGAAAATTGAGGCTATGCTTAATTGGCCAAGACCCACTAATATTTCTGATTTGCGTGGATTCTTAGGCCTTACAGGTTATTACAGAAAGTTCGTCTGCAACTATGGTGTTATAGCCCGGCCACTCACTAACCTATTAAAAAAGGGGCAATTTCGATGGACGAAAGAGGCAGATGAGGCATTCAAGGCCTTAAAGCATGCCATGACTTCTACTCCTACACTTGTTATGCCTAACTTTAATGAACCATTTCTCATTGAATATGATGCTACAGGTGGTGGCATTGGAGCGGTATTAACTTAACAAGGGAGACCCATAACATTCATGAGCCGAGCTTTGGGAGTCACAAAGCAAACGTGGTCTACATATGCCAAAGAGATGCTTGCCATTGTTCAAGCTATTCGAACTTAGCGACCTTACTTATTGGGCAGAAAATTCTACGTCCAAACTGACCAACGCAGCCTTAAATATTTGATGGAGCAGCGTATAGTGACACCAAAACAACAAAAATGGGTATCGAAGTTGCTGGGGTATGACTATGAGATTACCTATAAACCGGGAAGAGAGAATTCAGCTGCTAATGCTTTGTCAAGAGTAATAGGTAGCCCTAGCCTTAATACTCCTTTTGTCCCTCAAACATCTTTGTGGAATGAAATCAAGAGTGAAGCCAAAGAGCAACCATACATGATCCGAATTGGCAAGCTTGCAACTCAAAATCCTGGAAATCCATACAAATGGCACAATGGTTTGATTTTTTATAAAAATCGGGTAGTAATTCCTCCTACTTCCCAACTTGTCAATCAACTCTTGTAGGAATTCCATGATTCACCAGCTGGAGGACATTCTGGAATATTAAGAACATATAAGCGAATGGCATAACAATTCTATTGGCCATCAATGTGTAAGGTGATTCAACAATATGTAGCCTCTTACACTGTTTGCCAAAGAAATAAAACAGAAACATTATCTCCAGCTGGTCTTCTTCAACCTCTACCTATCCCTTGCCAAGTTTGGGATGACATCACCATGGATTTCATTGAAGGGCTGCCGCCATCTAATGGCAAAAGCACTATTTTTGTGGTAGTTGATCGCCTGAGTAAATCAGCTCATTTTATGGCTCTGTCTCATCCTTACACAGTAAAAATTATAGCTGAAAAGTTTGTAGAAGGAATTGTCAAGCTTCATGGCATGCCAAAAACAATTATCAGTGATAGAGATCCCATTTTCATCAGTCACTTTTGGCGTGAATTCTTTAAAATGTCAGGTACTAAGCTGCACATGAGCTCAGCCTATCATCCTCAAACTGAAGGTCAGTCCGAAGTAGTTAACAGGTGTGTTGAGCAATATCTTCAATGCTATGTTTCTCACCAACCCAAAAAATGGAGTTCTTTTCTACCATGGGCTGAATTTTGGTACAATACTTCATATCACTCTTCTATTGGGATGACACCTTTTCAAGCTCTTTATGGGAGATGACTGCCAAGTATTCCATATTATCAAGTTGGAGCATCTCTTGTTCATGAAGTGGATCAGACAATGGTATCACGAAATACCATAATACAGCAGCTCAAAATTAATCTACAAGTAGCAATTAATCAAATGAAACAATTGGCTGATTCAAAAAGAAGAGATGTGGAATTTCAAGTAGGATATTTGGTCTTCCTTAGACTCCATCCTTATCACCAACAAACTGTTTATTGAAGAGCATATCAAAAGCTGGCGAGTCACTTTTATGGTCCTTACCAAATTGATTCGAAGATTGGGAAGGTAGCTTACAAACTCAAACTGCTTGAAGGTTCTCGAATTCACCCTGTTTTTCATGTTTCCATGCTTAAAAAACACATCGGAGAAACTAAGGCCACTAACACCGAATTACCGCCCATTGCTGATACTAGTGACATTATTATAGAACCTAAGGCTATTTTGGATACGAGATGGGTTAAGAAAGGGTCAAGTTTTATTGAGGAAAGTCTTGTCAAATGGAAGATGCTTTCAAAAGAAGATGCTACATGGGAAAATACACGTGAGCTGCAAGACAGGTTTATCAATTTGAACCTTGAGGACAAGGTTCCACAGAAAGAGGAGGGCAATGATAAGCCAAGAAGATCAACTCGTGTGCCTATCAAGAATCCAAAGTACAAGGATTAAATAAATTTGCATTATTTGATTTTTTTTGTTATTTTTATTTGCTTAGGAACCGATCAATAAGTTAGAGAGAATATTGCCATTATTTCATAATTGTTATTGTTATCTATTTTAAGCAGCTGCTTCATTCCTTTTATTTAGAGAAGTAGTTGAGTCCTTTGTATATTTAAACTCTAGTATTTGGCAATAAGAAATATCAGAGTTTCACACAAAAATACAAGGTTTATTCTCACCTTAAGCAGAGTATTATTATTTTTACTGATTTCTTAAACAGCTTTGACTGGGACCAATCAGTGTATCTCTTTGAATGAGAATAAAAACCCACACAGTTCTTTCCATCTTGCAATGGAGGATTTGTTCATTTTATCTTTGATTTATCATGTTTTTGTGATTTTTGAAGGAGTAGAAAAGGAGCTTTACCTTAAAGTAAAAGCAAAAAAAAAAAAAAAAAAGTGTTTTACCTTAGTTCACTTTGAAGTCAGAGGAGGAAGTCGGAATGCCTTGTCAGATCGGAGTTTTACTTTCCAAAATGCAAAGATATAAAAATAAGTTCAAATCTTCAACTCGCCATGCATAAGGAGTGAAAATAAGTCTGAAATATTAAAACCTAATTTAATCCAATAAGGATTAAACTAGGCAAACTTAAACTAAGGAAGAATAAGCCCTAGGAATCTCGTGAATAAAAAAATAAAGAGAAGTATAGAAGGATGCAAGGTACAATCGTCAACCAAACATCCAAGGGTGTCTTGGAATGGAGTGGGAGGCTCTTATTTATAGGAAAAGGAGAGGGGGAACAAAAACCAAAACATCTGATGTGGGATGGGGGGAAATCGGTAGGAAATTTGCAGAGAGGACCTGCGGATCTACAAAGGCCCTTGCGGAATCCGTAGGGGCTCCTGCAAAAATTCACAAGCTGCACCTACAGATTTACAGGTGGCCTTGTGGAATCTGCAGGGATGCCTGTGGATCCACATGGCTTGGTTTCGTCCGTTTCTTGCTTGTCTTCACCCATTTTGTTTTCATTTGGGTTGCTATTGATTCCGAAGGTCTCGGGAGTTGTTGGTATTTATATGGTAAAAGGGTCAAATTAGTCCTCAAACTTGACACCTGGGGACAAATCAGGACAAAATCACCTTTTTTATCATCAAAGTCCTCATACTTAACAATTTTTGTCAAATTAGTCATTGGTCAAACTTTGGGCAATGCGTGTGCTATAAAATCAGACGAAATAACGTTAATTTCATAAGTCCCGTTTGGCATAGCTTTTCAGAAAAGTACTTTTCTAAAAAAAAAAAAAAATTTCAGTTTTGAAAAAATAGGTGAATAGATATTTTTTCAAAAAATATGATTGAAAAAAATAATTTCAAAAAAATTAAAAAAATAATCAATTAAATAAAAAAATTCAAAAAATGCTATTTAGTCTCTAAAAACTATTATGTGATTAATTAATATATTAATGATTGATGAAAATTAAATACAGTACGATACTAATTTATGTGATTATAAGTTATATTTTAATTTTTTATTGTCCCTTATTAGATTTTCTAATTCGCTCTTGTTTGAATGTTATTTATAGATATTAATGAAAGATATTTTGGATTTTGCAATTCTTATGTTCATTTGATTATTTAATTTTTGTTTTGTCCCTGTAATTTAATTTTTAATACTAAATAAAGATGTGTACAATGATTAACAAAATATCATCATTTCATTAAAACCTTTAATCATTACACAAAATCGAAAAATAATTTTCACTAATACCACTAAAACTTAAATTTAATTGATTACTATTATTAGCCTGTAAACTAAAAAAATATTTTTTGAATTTTTTATTTAATTGATTAATTTTTTTTTTTGAATTTGTTTTTTTTCAATCCTGCTTTTTGAAAAAGCATCATATTTTTTCAAAAATATTTTTCAAAATTGAAAAAACTGAAAAAAAATAAAATAAAAACACTTTTATGAAAAGTTATGCCAAACGGAACTTATGAAATTAACGTTATTTCATCTGATTTTATAGCACACGCATTGCCCAAATATTGACCAAAGACTAATTTGACAAAAATTGCTAAGTATGAGGATTTTGATGACAAAAAATGTGATTTTGTCGACAAAAAATGTGATTTTGTCCTAATTTGTCCCCAGGTGTCAAGTTCGAGGACTAATTTAACCCTTTTACCGAATTACTCATGTTTATAGATGTAGACTTGAGTATAAATATATATCACATTCCACATTTTGTATTAGCTGTACATATTGTGTATGAATGTGACTGTTCATAAAAATGAAGGTAAAGTGGTCCTAATTGTTTCCCGATACTCTAATAAGTAGTCTTGCTGTAGGATCCTACAAACCATTCTTAAAATCACACTGCTCCCATACGTATTATCATTCCAATAAAAGAATATGCTTACATGTTACAACTATTAAAAATTACTAACCTAAAAGTTTTTATGCATATCATCTTCAATAAAAACATTCAAGTATCTTAATTTTTTTTTCTTTATTTGAAACATTCAAGTATATATTTTTCAACTTCAATTTACATATTCATCGAAATTAAATTTTATTTTGAGTAAGTTCAAAAATATTTTTTAAATTTATACATGTAAAAATTCTTTTTCAAAATTCAACCAAAAGGTTGAAATCGAAAAAATCTTATAATTCCAACGCATCAATACAGTAAAATTTTTTTTTTTCCATTTTTTATCTAGATAAAGTACATTTTTATAACAATAAAAAAAATTAAATACCATATCTTAATTCAACAAAACCTAGACATTCTATAAGGTATTTTAATTTGTTAACACTCAAGGTTATCCCATTAGTATAATTTTTTTAATTGGTAAATTTGATTTTAACTGTAGCTTAAATTCAAGATCTCACCGTTTTAAAGATTTCAATACCATTGAACTAAAGATCATTAGTTTTTATTAGATAAGTGAATTTACTCTATAGTTTAATGGTCAAAATTCAAATTTTGGTGTTAAATTGAAAAAATATTTTTTTTTTCATAAATCTCTTAATTTGATATAAATAGTATTTTTTTAATGGAACTAAAGAGGAAAACTTAATATAATACATAAAAATTAACATATAATATCACCTTATAAACAAGACTAAAAATGATGTTACCACATATAGAAGTTCTTATGTAAAAAAAACATGCATGTTCTTGAAAATCAGTTATATTATGAAGAAGGACAGATAGCAGTAATGTTGATTAAGAAAAGGGAAGAAGTGGATGGCAAAGCAAAGTGACAAGAGGATTAATTTTTGTCTCATACATAAAGACAATATGTACATTTTCCTCTTTGCCTTCCATGCATGTGATAATAGCTTAGCTAAAGCACGAACACAAATGTAGCATATAAGGTCGTTCTCAAAATGTTACCCATTTGCAGCCTTTTGACAAAGAGCAAAAAAAGAAAAATAAAAAACATTTTATGTTTTGTCAATACTGGCTCTTCCTCTTCATCTTCATCACCTTCATCACTAGCTAGGACCATTAATTATAAAGCAAAAACAATTAAGCCAATCCCATCTCATTGTAGGCCCAAGAAAGCCCACTTTAATCCACACAACATTTAATCCTCTATGCAACCTTGTGGGACCCAAGCTGTGGCAAAAACTGAGTTGTGACCTTTCCATGTGAGCATTAAAATATCTTCTTCTCTTTTCATGCCCCAACCACTAGCATGTTCATCAAGCAAGGATTTTACTTCTCTAATTGTCTCTTCACAAAATGGAACACTAAAAAATCCATTGTTTTTCATTCTTTGTGATAGTTTAATCCCTGATTCTAATCTCTCAATCCTTTGTATCCCTTCAAAACTTATTATATTTTCAATTTTGTGACCAATATCAGATTCATATTCAATCCTTTGGCTACTATCTTTAGGCAAGAAAGTTTCCAATGCATCAAAGGGTATCCATAAATAATTAAAACAAGTTGTAATTCTTGAAGTAAGACTTGATGCACTTAAATCCGAATCTTCGTCAACAACTACCACAATACAAGGATTAAGGCCTTTAATTGTATCAAGAAAAGCATCTCTCAAACAAGAATCTTTAAGTACTCTTCCTCCTTCTTGCTCATCGGACATATATCGAATCCAATTTTGGCAATTTATTACTAAGGCCTCGTCCTCGCGAAGGTTTAGCATACAAGGATTCAAGTGATTTAATAGTGACTCAAAATTAATAAAATTTGAGGATTCTTTTCTTGATGGGTCATCAATGACTTTGAATTCAAATGGAACATCTCTAAACTTAGCAAAATTACTTAAACGAAGGCCAACTTCTTCAGTTGATACATTAAGCAGAGGAGGGACTTGTGGCCTACAAGATGGCACAGTAATTCTAAGTGAAGGTGGCCCTTCTGGCCTTTTAGCCAAAGCATCTATAAGTGTCGGCCATTGCATACAATGAGTAATACTAAAATCTAAGATATGAACTTTAGGGTACCCTTCAATTGCCTTAAAAATAGCATTATTTGATGCACAAAATCCAAACCTATGCCAAGGGATTAGATCAACATACCCGGCAAGTTCAATAACACTCATTTGCCTCCTTTGAATTGTGCTACTACCATCAAAATTTGTTGTTGTAGGGCAAACCTTAGATGCCCTAGAAATAAGTGCCCTTAGAAACCAAGAAGTAAGCCTTTGATTAGGGTCACCTACTAAAGAAGCAACATTATTAAGAACCCACATAACTTGTTGTGCCAAAGTCCCATCGTTGCTTTCTAGGGCACTAGCACAGTGAAGTAGAAGTTTCTCTATACAAGCTCCATCAAGACTACCAAGACACCCTTTAAGTGCACCAGAAAGAGAAGTTTGTGGGTTGTTGAAAAGATTAGAGTTTTGAATAGGAATTGATGTTGTCGTAGTGTTTGCTCTTAGTTCAGTTTTCATGGCTAAATATTAGGGTTTTGTTGGTTTAACGTGCATGGAATTGAAGAATAATTATGAGGTTTCTGGGATTTGAAATTTTTAATGAGTTTGGTATATGGGGGAGAGAGAGAGAGAAAGAAAGAATGGTTTGAGAGGTAGTTTATATGCAACATGAAGTATATATATAGAAGAGAAAGGTCATTTTTTGAATAATTATTACCCATATAAAATCAAGCCAAAAAATTGAACTTAAATGGACCTTGAGTTTACACTAAAATGACAACAGTATCAAGCTTATATAGCAGACAAGTACTTTTTTGATTTATTGTTAGGATTAATTTGTATACACTTTTTTTTTTTTTCTTTTCTTTTAAATGGTGAATCATTATGTAATTTCATATAAATGACATGGCTGAGTCTGAAAATGCATGGAATCAATGATAAAACCCATTCAGAATAATAGGCGTGCATGAGCATCTATATATATATAATTAACATGTATGTCAACCATTAAAATAGCTAAAGTGGAATAGTACATATATAGATTCTTCTATGCCTCGTAAAAATTCTGCGGTAAATTAATCTTTATCATGTTTGGTTATAATGATATATTTGAATCTTATATTTTAATTAATTATAATTAGCATTATTAATTTGTTATCCTTGACTAATTTAAATCAATATATTTGATATATAAATGTAATATTTCAACCCCACATCCAAACGAAACTTTTAATTTGAACTTTATACAAGGGTTTTAATGTACTACTATTAGTATTTTTGAGATTAACTTTTAGGCTATGTAATCATACCAACCTCGCTCTAATGTTTACATGGGGCTAGGTCATGTTAGTTTATTCTCTCTCATAAATATATACATTTTTATGTGTTTGTTTAATTTCTTAATTTGTGATTTAGTTTTGTTTGGTCAAAATCCTAATTTTTTTATTTTAATAGAAATCCCTAATTTCTTATTTGAATAGAAATCCAATCACCAAACATGACCTTAGAGGATTTTCTTTTTCTAATTTTTTTTCTTAGTTCAATTTATATATATATATATATATTGAATTTTTTTATCTAAAAAGTTAACGCAACAGATCCAAACCATTTAACTTGAAAAATTATTTAAAGTACCGGTTACAATAAAAAATAAAGCACCATGTTTCACATTTATATAGGAACTACTTTTTATATTTTCACATGAATTTCAAATAAATGCAAGGAAAGTGATACACTAATTTTTTTTTAGTGCATTTAATTATCAATAAATCAAATAACTTCTCTAGTAATCAACATAGGATCCCTCTTATTAATTATGTACAATAACTTAAACTAGAGTTATATATTAATTAAAGAATCCATTACTCTTAATTACCCAAAAAAAAATAAAAAAATCCATTACTCTTTGAGATTGGCATTGATAGTATAAATATATACACATAGCTTCTCTAAGCAAATTTGGCCTAATGCTAATTACTCAATTTCTCCCTTCATTTTCTCTAGACAATATAATTAAGTGATAATTATGATTTTAATTAGAAGAATTAAGGGTAAAGCATAGGTTAAAGAAGTTGCCATAGCCGGCCACACTTTTGTCGAATTTGTTCCCATAGAATGTCATTTAAGACAAAATCCAATAATTAAAATGTTATAATTAATAAATGATATGAGTTTTACATTGAGTTTAGTGATTGATGGTAACCTTTCATTGCCATTCTTTTATATATATATATATATATATAATAAAGAGATCAACTTGGTTGCTTGTGCCATGTGAAGCCAGACGTAAAGACAAATTAGACCTCTTCCCACAAGGACAAATAGGGAGCTATTTCACTAAAATGTAACTCCGTGTAATCCATAAAGACCTTAGAATATTTGTGTAAACTTTTCCAGTTTTGTTTCTTCTGCTGAAAATTTTCCCACCTCACCAATAATTGGCCATTAGAGAGACTGCTATTACCATATATGTGTTGATGCAAATTAGCATTTTATATATTTTTCTGTAGTTATATTTGTGTATAGACATGTTGATGGGTCGCTGGATGTTAATTTCAAATTATAAAGAAAATTATAGATCCGACAGATCAAAATTTTAAAAAATTTAACATTTTTCAAATTTATACTCTGTTTATAAACAAGTTTAAATTTGAGAAATAATTCAGTGTACTCGGTATTAAAATTCATGGGTCTGTACATACATGAACTTATAAATGAGCGAGTATTAGAATTGACTTGCATAAAACCAATTGGCTTGTGCTAAATCAAATACTTACTCATTTACTTATAAGTTCTTTATATATTTTGTCATTATTGAATTAGTACAAACTAATTGGTTTTGTACAAATGGATTCCAATACTCACTCACTTATAATTTTTTTTTTATATATTTTGTCATTATTCAATGTGACATCTGATACACATGAAGATAATGCACTTTTGCATTTACATTCAGGTGATTGTCATCTATACTTATAGAAGATAGACCCAAAAATATAAAAAATAGTATACTATTTTTATGTGTACCGGATGCATCCTGAAATATTGGTTAAAATCATCTTAAATATTTGAGACTCCATAATTGAAACAAATTCCGTAGTTGCAAATAACCTTTGGCGGTTGTCTGGCCTCATCGACAACCAATATATTTTTTTAAAAGATGTGGAAATCAGAGGTAATAAGTATAAAGATAATCTCAAATCAAATAAATGTCAAATATAATAAAGCTTTATAAGGGGATAAGTATTACATTTAATAAAAGTCAATTAATTTTATACACTACCAATTACAACATTTATTTTAGGGGTGCATTTAGTTGGATCGGTTCAAACTTTTTTAAAATAAAAAGAATTGTATAAGGGTTAACGTGTCTTTTTAAAATTATCATAATTTTGAAGTGTATACGTGTCTTTTCCCTGCTCCTGTAGGTGTGTTTATACTTTTTGAAAAAAAAAAACTGAATTTTTCTAAAAAAATTGAATTAAATCGATATTTATATATATAAAAAAAATCAAATTGAACCAATTAATAAAAATATAATAAATCATAATAAATATATTAATAAATCGGTTTGGTTGGATTATTTTGATTTTTTTTTTCTACTAAAACCAAACTAATAAAAATAAATCTTATCTGCTAGTGTAAATGAGGATCTAGTGAAGGGTAGGACCTACAAGCAAGAGAAAGAGATGTCAGGAACTTCCCAGAGGTTGTCCCGACGAGGAGGCTTCAACGCTTAAGTTAAAGAGAGAATACTGAGAGAATGTATTGAATATATGAAAGTGATATGAAAGTTACCTTTATATAAAGAAGAATGGGGACCCCTTACGGGCACGTGTCCTGCTAGTTTAAGCAGCTTACAAGCAAGTCACTTTTTAGTCGTATCAAAAGCCCCCCACTCCCTAGTTTGATCGAGACTATCAAAGAGCGGGCTATGGAAGTAGATACATTTTTTCATTGCTTGTGATTCATCTTTACTATTGTCATTTTTATTGCATCCACTGAGCTTTACATGATAGCTGCTAAATGCTTGAATGAAGAGGCGAGCACAAGAGCTTGGTATGAAGGCAGTTGGGTGCCTGAATGATGATGCGAGCTGAAGAGCTCGATCTGAAGGCAGTAGGGTGCCTAAAGGATGATGCGAGCTTAGGAGCTCGATCTGAAGGCAGCAGGTGCCTGAATGATGATGCGAGCTGAAGAGCTCAATCTGAAGGCAGCAGGGTGCTTGAATGATGATGCGAGCTAGGGAGCTCGATCTAAAGGCAACAGGGTGCCTAAAGGATTATGCGAGCTTAGGAGCTCGATTTGAAGGCAGTAAGGTGCCTGAATGATGATGCAAGCTGAAGAGCTCGATCTGAAGGCAGCAGGGTGCCTAAATAATAATGTGAACTAAAGAGCTTGATCTGAAGGCTACAGGGTGTTTGAATAATGATGCGAGCTAAAGAGTTTGATCTAAAGGCAACAGGGTGCCTGAATGATGACGCGAGCTATGGAGCTCGGTCTGAAGGCAGCAGGGTGCCTGAATAATGATGCGAGCTGAAGAGCTCGATCTAAAGGCAGCAGGATGCCTGAATGATAATGCGAGTTAAGGAGCTCGATCTGAAGGCAGCTTGATGTCTGAACAGAGATGCGAGTTGTATTATTGCCACATCATGGTGAGGACTTATGATCTTCAATGGTCGTCAGGTCTTCGTTGCCGCAACATGTAGACTTATAGATTCCTAATAGCTTCAAATCTTCATGTCCTCCAGTCTTCAGGTCTTCAATGCCACAATATATGGACTTATAGATTCATAATAGCTTCAAATCTTCGTTTGATGTCTTCGAATAATTGTGCCTTATTGAGCAAGGTCTTATATAAAATTATACCTCACTGGAAGGTAAAGAATTTGCCTCGCTGATAGAGGAGGACTTTGTAAACTCGCGAAGCCCCCCACTTCCTGATAGAGGTCTTCAGATATCTCGCCTCGTTAATCGAGGGCTTTATAATAATGTTCCTCGTCGGATGTGGGCTTTTGACAATGTGCCTCATCACTCTAGGGCTTAGATAATGGTATGCCTCACGTAGAGGACTTTAAATATTTGCCTCACTCAGAGGACTTATATAATAATCTGCCTCGACTGTTGAGGACTGAGAAGTCTGACTCGCCAGGAGGTCTTATATAATAATCTACCTCAACTTATCGAGGACTTTATAATAATATGCCTCATCGGATGAGGGCTTCGAGAAATCTTATTTCGTTAATTGAGGATTTTAAAAATTTCTTTCACCGAAGGAGTTCTTCGGAGTCCATGGAGAGATGGTAATGAAGTGAAGCTCTTCGGGGGGTAAAGCTTTTTGGTATGAAGCTCTTCGACCCGGAGTCTTCTTTTAGCCTTTTGATCCCTTGGATTGCTCTTTAACTAAGTCTGTTTCTTGGGCCTTAAGTGAAGCTCATTAGATTCTTTGAGACATCTGTATTCTTAAGGGTCTAACACCTAAATTTTCTTAAAGCTCAGTTTTTCTTCAGATGAACTGTTTCGCAACTGAAGGCTTAGATGGAGATGATAATAATAATATTTTTCTTCGCTTGGAAGACTTGAAAATTCACCTCACTTAGAGGATTTTATATAATTTTCCTCGTCGAAAGAGGTTTGCAAATAAATCTCGCTTCGTATGAGATCTTCGTATGAACTCACCGAAGGAGTTCTTCAAATGAACTGTTTTGTCAGCTGAAGACTTTAAAGCTTCGCTTTGCCAAAGAAGGTATTCTGATAGATTGCTTCATCAGCCGAAGACTTTAATAATAATATATGTCTCATTGATTGAGGGCTTAGAAATCCACCTCCTTAGAGGTCTTCGATAATTTGCCTCGCAGGAGGTCTTTGAGAAATCATGCCTCATCCATAGAGGGCTTAAATATTAATGAGCCTCACTTGGAGGTCTTTGATAATTCGCCTCGGTGATCGAGGTATTTCAATAATTTGCCTCACTTAGAGGACTTTAGAAAACCTGCCTCGCGTAGAGGGCCTAGATAATTTGCCTCGTTGACCGAGGACTTATAAAATTTGTGAAGCCCCCCACTTCTTGATAAAGGTCTTCGAATAATAAAGTGCCTCGCTCATTGGAGGACTTTAGATAATAATGTGCCTCTCTCCTAGGAGGACTTAGAAATTCACCTCGTCGTTTGAGGTCTTCGAATAATAAAGTGCCTCGCTTATAGGAGGACTTATAGATAATAATGTGCCTCTCTCGTGGGAGAACTTAGAAATCCACTTCGTCGCTTGAGGTCTTCGGATAATAAAGTGCCTCGCTCATAGAAGGACTTATAGATGATATGCCTCATCAATGGAGGACTTACATAATAATAATGAGGTGCCACTCTCATGGGAGGACTTAGAGAAAATAATATGCCTCTCTCATGGGAGGACTTAGAGAAGAATAATATGCCTTTCTCATGAGAGGACTTAAAGAGTCTACCTCTTTAGAGGTCTTCATATAATATGCCTCACTGAATGAGGACCTTAGATAATTTACCTTGCTCATGGGAGGGCTTTGGCCTTGCCTTAATAAGGGCTTAGGTGCCTGAAGAAAGGTATGAGCTGGAGAGCTCGATATGGAGCCAGTTGGGTCCCTGAATAGAGATGCTAGCTGAAGAGTTCAATATGGAAGTTACTAGGTACCTCAATAGATATGCGAGCTAAGGAGCTCGATCTGGAGGCAGCTGGGTGCCTGAATAGAGATGTAAGCTGAAGAGCTCGATATGGAGGTAGTTTGGTGCCTAAATAGAGATATGAGCTGAGGAGCTCAATATGGAGGCAACTGGGTGCCTAAATAGATATGCGAGCTGAAGAGCTCGATATGAAAGTAGCTTGGTGCCTAAATAGAGATATGAGCTGAGGAGCTCAATATGGAGGCAGCAGGGTGCCTGAATGATGATGCAAGCTAGAGAGCTCGATCTAAAGGCAGCAGGGTGCCTGAAGGATGATGCGAGCTTGGGAGCTCGATCTAATGTGACTCGCCTAGAGGGAGGTCTTAATTTCTTTTTTCTTTTCTTCCTTTTATATATTATTTTTTTCTTTTACAAGTACAGCTTGTCTTCAGACAGCTTCTTTTGTTTGTGTATCTTGTATAGTTTCTATAGTTTACTCTTCTATAGAGGGCTGAGAATTACTTTTATGACTGTTATTTTGCAGACTTCATTAGCTACTTCTTTTCCCCCTTTCGAAGAAGGAACAACTTGTTATTTCTTTCGTCTCACTTGGAGAACTAAAGCATTTTACCTCAATTGGAGGGTTTAAGCGCCTTACCTTGGTAAGGGCTTTGGCATCGCCTTGACGAAGATAATACCTCACCTTGATGAGGTGCCTAACCTTGATGAGGTCTTTTGGCCTCGCCTTGAAGAGTGCTTTGGCCTTGCCTTGACAAGGGCTTTGGCTTCACCTTGACGAAGATAATACCTTACCTTGATGAGGTCTTTTGGCCTTGCCTTGACCAGGAATTTGGCTTTGCCTTGATGAAGATAATACCTCACCTTGATGCGGTGCCTCACCTTGATGAGGTCTTTGGCCTTGCCTTGATAAGGGCTTTGGCTTCGCCTTGACGAAAATAATACCTCACCTTGATGAGGTCTTTTGCTCTCGCCTTGACGAGAGCTTTGGCCTTGCCTTGACAAGGGCTTTAGCTTCGCCTTGACGAAGATAATACCTCACCTTGATGAGGTCTTTATCCTCGCCTTGACGAGGATAATACCTCACCTTGATGAGGTATTTGGCCTCGCCTTGACAAGGGCTTTACCTTCGCCTTAACGAAGATATTACCTCACCTTGATGAGGCGCCTCACCTTGATGAGGTCTTTGGCCTCACCTTGACGAGGGCTTGTTGTCTCATGTTATTCGCGGATTGATCTTCTCATCAGAAGACATCTCTGAATGTCTGTAAATAACATATATAATAAACTTCTGCCTTATTTGGCAGTTTGTTAGTAGCAATGATAATATTTTTAATATTTTTAACTCTGTGATGAAAAGTTATTCTAATTTTGAGGGACTTACTCCCCCGAAAAAAGAATGGATTTACTTGGAATCCATTGTAGGAAAATAACATGCTATCGATATAAATTTCAATTTTTAAGCAATAAATTGCGTGTAAAATGGCATTTGATATGCACAATTAATCATGAACGTCATTCTCAGATATGACATAGCATTTTATACTGCATGATTATATCAAATAATTTATTCATGTTAAAATATGCATATTTGCGTTTTATTCAAACAATTAGTATTGTGAAATTAAATTCAAAGCATGAAAAACATTAAAAACATATATGGAATGGCACGATTGGCCTCAGAGATTATTCGAAAGAATTTATGGATCTATAGAGATACATTATGAACCAATAAAGGAGTTTTTCGCAGTCCGATTAATTGATTTGCAGTATTTGAATGCGCGTTTGGGATGGAATTTTGACGAACAGGTTTCGGATTCGCAATGTATGCGCGAAATGCAAATTTCTTGGTTTTTTGGAGTCTCGCCGGCGCGTGGCCAACCGGTGATCGAAGACTCGCCGGTGACTTTGCCGGAGCAAGCTTTTGAGGTGAGGCAAATACCACTGGACTCGTTTTGGTGTGTAGAATCCAAAAATACACATCACTCACCTTGAATCGCTTCCTTTTGGCCGAAAATGGCCTTGGAACTTTCGGTGTAGGAATTTCTGATCTCCATCCACGATGAAGCTTTGGCTGCATGGTGGGTATGAAAATGAAGCTGGGAGGAGAGGAGTCCATCCATATAAAAATCTTTGAGAAAGGACTGCTAGTTTGGCCGAAATCTGCAGTTGAAGTCTCGGTGGCCGGAAAGCATCTTGTCGCTATTGCGCTGCCGTTTGTCGATGATCCACCCTATTGCTAGTTTAGTCGAGTTCGCTGGATGACGGCGAAGTCGATGGTGGTGGTTGTGTTGGCTACCTCTTGCCGAAGGCGGGTGATCTGATACTCACCACCTTCGGTTCTCTCTCCTCTCTCCTCGATTTTCTTTTCTACCGCCTTTTTTTTTTATCTGCTAGTGATCTTTTTTGGTGATTGATGATCCCAGATTTATTGGATCAATATTGGTGATAACTAGAAAAATTTAAGATGACCGAAAAGATTGAATCCGGTGAAAATATTAAGTTAGGAACACGACTTTATTGTGCCGTTTCCCACAGATGGCGCCGTTCTGATAAGAATAAATCTTATCTGCTAGTGTAGATGAGGATCTAGTCAAGGGTAGGATCTGTAAGCAAGAGAGAGAGAGAGAGGTCAGGAACTCCTCGGGGATTGTCCCGGCGAGAAAGCTCCAACGCTCAAGTTAGAGAGAGAGTAGTGAGAGAATATATTGAATGTATGAAAGTGATATGAAAGTTACCTTTATATAGGGGAGAATGGGGATCCCCTAACGGGCACGTGTCCTGCTAACTTAAGCAGCTTACAAGCAGGTTACTTTTTGGTCGCATCACAAACAAAACTTAAATAACCAAATTTATTAACTTAAAATCAAATCAAACTAAGGATTGAAAAGCATCCATTCACTCTAAATTCATGACACAAAACCAATTGGTCTATATTAAGCTCAACCCCAATTATCACTTATAAATTCATGTGAATCTTTTATATTTATTCATTATCTTTTACTTGAAAACTCAGATTTTGTAAAAATTCAATTCAAATGAATTCTTTTCTATTAATTTTCATGTTTGAAAAGATGTAGTTTATAAAATTCAATTATTTTAGTATAAAAAATAAATGATTTTAAAGTAAATATAAATTCTCATTTTAGAAAGTTTTAATTTAATTAAGATTTAATTTATCTTCAAATTATACAAATTTATATCATAATCTTCTAAAATTTCAATATTATTAGTTATTATTAAATAAATATAGGCAATTAAGAAAATAAAATAAATTGAATTCATTATTTATGTATATGGTGTTTAGAATAATTTTTGTACAAAAGTTTAATTCAATACTATTGAAAAAATTGAATTGAATTGAATTCTTTCAAATGAGTTTTTTCAAACGGAGCCTGTGAAATTCATTTATAAATAATATAATTAATCTTTTATATTTATATGCATTGTAAGTAAGCAAGAGTGAAACTTTGTGTTCAGTAGGTCATGGTGACTCCACTAAAATTTTCAAAAACTTATTAGTATTTGTATATTTTAAATAGTGACCTTATTGAAATTTTTAAAGTGATCCAACTAAAATTATTAAAATGTTGCATGACCCAACTCAAATATTTTTGAACTTCTAAAATTTAATTATGTGTTTTTCTCATTAAAAAAAATTATATGTTTTAAGTTATACTCCAGTCCTATTAAAATATATATTATGATCCCACTCAAATTGTTAGTGTGTCCCTCAGTTTTATTTGATTTTTAAAATTTTTACTATAAAATCTTAAATATTTAAAATTTTTTAAAAGTTATATATGTGTTTTAGGTTTTCTCCTTACTTGAATTTATATTGTAACCTCATTCAAATTGTTAATATATCCCCTAATTTTACTTAGTTTATAACTTTCAAGAATGATATATTTATTTAAGTGACACAATAAATTTATAAAATTATTTTAAGAATATCCTTTAAAAAATAAAAATAAATAAAATTTTAAAATCTTTTATCTTTTCTGTCTTATCCATTTCTTGAATCAAAGGAAAAATTATCAAATGTCTTATAAATAAATAAATAAAAACTATATAATACTGCAATAAATTAATATGAAAATATTTAATTTATAAATTAATTTCTTTAAAAAATTTATTAGTAAATGAATTCTCATGCTAGTTCTTATATATTAAATATGAGTTCTTTAAATTTAAAATGTTATTAATTTACAATTCATTTGCAAATTTTATCAATTCCGGTAGAAATTAACTTAAATACAACTAAATTTATAGAATTGAATGATACGAAATTTTAAATAAATTATTGTTTATAACAAAATAAGTATAAATTTGTAATTTATAAAATTTATTTATACTAAAAAAAATTTAGTATGATAATGACCCTACTCGATATATTTTTTTCTGGCTCTACCTGATTGTGAGATTCATTTGTAAATTATGCAATGATCTTATAATTTGTTTAGCCTCCTTATAAGGAGCTCTCATGTTCAAATCATCTATGAAATTAATTGAGAAAACAAATTTTGACTATGTAAATTATGTAAAAAGAGAAAGCTATGAAAGAAGTATTTTTATCCTTTGCAATCTATCAATCTTGGTTATAAATTTATACCCAGTGAAACAATACAAGCAGAAAAAAATATTCGTGTTGTAAATGTGATTTGAAGCATCATAGTCATAGATGTTGGTAACTATTCAATAGAATTATTTGTTACTGCAAAGCTGTAAGCTTTGCCACATATGAAGATATGTCTTTGTCATTTCGCAAGACAATCCAATGAAAATCCTGTGATTTTGATGGTACATTCCTTTCCGAGTAAAAGTAAGTTTTTACTTTGTTGGTGCTTAGTCTTGTCTCCATGATTCACACAGTGACAGTAGATGATAACCTGTCAACTACATATATAAAACTTAGGCCTAATAACAAAAAAAAAAAAAAAAAAAAAAAACTTTAACTCAGAACTATTTTTTCAATTCTATAATCAACTTTTATTTTTATCAATTAAATTATCAAACTATTTGAAATGATATAATACCTTCACACAACAAGTTTTCTTTTCTTTTGAACTGATATTGGAAGTTAATATTAATATAATAATAATAATATAAATATAAATATAAATTTATTGTCAAATCTTTTATATATCTACCAATAAATCATACTTGACTATACTATATTATATTAAAATAAACAAAATTATAGTCTAGCACACTTTAATATAGCCTAACAATATATATAGAGAGAGCCTAAATACTTATGATAAAAAGGAAAAAAAAAGAAAAAGAAAAAGAAAGAAAGATAGTCTATATGTCCCTTCTCACTTCCTTTCTCAGTTTCTCTCTGTAGGGGGCAATAGTACTTTCGTTGTAATAATAAAAAGAGAGAGAGAAAGAAACTCAAGGGTAGAAGGAAAAAAAAAAAAAAAAAACCTCATCGCCTCTCTTCCTCTTCTCTTCTTCTCCATATAAATAATTGGATTATGATATATTCTAACACCCCAAGTTTCCGTTAAGATGTTGAACGAACGTTCTTGGATTTTAAGAATTTTAGACAAAAAGCAAAGTAACATTCGTTACATATTATGAACATCCGGATCGTGCATGCATTTGGTAAGTTATGGAGATTTGCAAGTTTAATTGAAATGATTGATATTGATGAGGACGAGGATGAAGGGATGGTTAGAGAGTTTCTATTGGACTTCTATACCAATTTTGAGAAAAGAAGTACGAATAGAAGACTCTTGGTTTAACTGAGTGTCCGATAGCGAGGATGAAGTTTAGTGACGAAACGGAGCTTCAATGGTAAGGATGAGTCTTGACAATGAGGCAAAATGTTACAAAGCCAAGGGTTATAAAGTAAAGAACTACGAGGTGAAGACGAAACTTTGATGGTAAGGACAAGGCTTGATTATGAAGACGACTTCGTTGACGAAGATAAAGCCTCTCGGTATGGATAAGTAAATTGACGAGGTAAACTAGTTACCGAGGACGAAGATGAACTGAGGAGCTCGGAATGATGAAAATGAAGATGAGCTTGATATAGGATGAATGAGCCGAAGCTGAGTTCGGTACAGGTGAAGCAAACAGATAGACTTAGTAAAAGCAAACGAGTCAAAGGACATAGTATAACCGAAGCGAGTAGAAGATTCGATATGAAGAAGATGAAAACGAACTTAAGTTAGAACGAAGCGAAGCGAACATATGAGTTCGACTCATACTAGGCAAGCTTATGAGTTTGATGCAAGTGTAAAGAGCATACGAACTCATAACGAGGCTATGGATGTTTGTATAGGTTTTTAATTTTTTTTTTTTTTAGGTGAGATGTTAGACTCATATCTGTATAGTCTTGTTCAGTGTATAAATGAGTTTAAGTCTAAGTTAAGTTTAAGTTTGAGTTGAGCTTGAGATAAGTTATAGTTAGAAGTTTAAGTGTATGATGATGTTGCACGTGCTTGAGTATCTGTATGGCTTAATATTTTCATGAGTAGTGCCCATGAAAAGATGTGATAGGAAGCGTATGGTTAGGGTTGAAAGTCAGCTACCACTAACAGTTTTCTAAAAAAATGAATGGTCCAAATTTAAAGTTATTTATCCAATAAACTGACTTTGTAGAAAAAAAAAAATTTGGTTGTGAATGCAATTTACCTTCCCAATACACAACTGTTGACCAGCTGTTTGCCACTAAGAATTATTTTATTCATTCTTTTCCTCTATATAAAGATATCTAAACCATTCAGAATGCAAAACTTCATTTCTTCTATTTCTTCTCATTACTTAAAGATCGACATTATTTTTCAAAAATCTCTAAGTCCAGCCAAATTTTAGATTTAAATATGATCTCCTTCATTCTTTCTTTTTCTTCAAAGAAGCCACCCGATTTCAATATGACCCATGATCCAAGTGGTAGATCTTATTTTGGTTTTCTTTAGAAGAGTTCGGTCTAATGCTAGTATAGATTGGTGATCTGGTGAGCCTAAGGATGTTTGATGCCGAACTTGATGATGATAAGAGTTTATATAATGGTGATTTAACTTTGTTGGAGAAGCTATGATTAGTGAGGTGAGTTATGAAATACATGAATGTATGGTAAGGCCACCCTATGTTATTTCTATTGAATTTCATTCCTTTGTTGTTCTTTATAATATAAATGACATTTTTTATTGTTATAATATTATTGATATTTCTTTTTGTCTATTGAGATATGAAATCCATTTGAAATGTTAAACTATTTTTTGATAATGATGAGGCCATTGGGTTAACCAAATGTTTATGATGATGATCCTACCGAGCCAATTCTTAGCCTTTACCACGAACTGACTGTCACGCCCTATCCTCGATACTTCCCTTTCACTTGCTCGTCATCTAGCTACTGCTAATATGCCTCCTACCGAGGCGCGATGGTCCTAGGGTATGGGTAAGTATAAGACTACTGAAGACCTGTAGAACTTCTTAACAAAAAGAAAATATATTACAAAAGCACTAGCAGAGCATACATAATCATAAAAGACCTGGAATTTAGCCATAGATTATCACTTAATTTCATACATCGTCCTTAACCGAACTACGAAGCTACTACAATAAGATCATATATAACCAAATAATAATTGTTCTTAGAAATAAATACATTTATAAAGCTTCGAGGAAGAAAAAGTTCAAAGCTCAGCTTTCTCTACCTAAGATCTCTTCGACTTGATCACCTGAAACCACAAACGAATGGGTGAGCCGTTGACTCAATAAGTTAATAAAATGCATAATGTTAAAGGAACCATTATGGACAATAGTTAACATAATATATGTAATATAAGGGTACAATAATTATTCATGGTAACAAGAAGAAACAATCATGCAGAGGAAGAACAGGTACAAAGGGACTATCCATCATGACAGAACAACATCATATCCATCAGTGGAACATGAGCGGGACTACACCTCAGACCCCTTGAACCTCCGCAATCTATCAGGACAGTAACTTCTCCCTGCTATGTATACTTGGCCGAGTATACACCCAGAGTAATGAGTCCTCTCTAGGTAATACAATGATACTTTAACTCTATTAGTTGAGTCACCGATGCACATGGTCTAATGGATTCTCCCCCATTAGTATAGGTGTTCTATCAAATGTGGCTCGGGTTCGGTACTAGCTTGGTAGGATTGTAACAATAACATTCAGTTGACCCAAATGGCCTCATTTTCAACAATCAGAGTTCTTAGCCCAAATGGCTTCATTAAATATTTATCAATAGTGATGGCTATAAGGCCAAATTCATGTTTGGAAATTAACATTTAATGCTATTAAGGGAAAACATAAGCAAGGAAGGTTAACGTAAATATTTCATACAGGTTATCAAGCATCACGCATTTTATAACTTACCTTACTAAACTTCGATCCTTAGACTATGAGGCTTTAACAATATTGACTAAGTAAATCTCAATTCATCGCCTGATCTATCTAGCTTCCTTATGAGTAGATCACTTATAACTTAAGATTTCTCTAGAATGTATAAAACTTACCAGAAAGAAAATATGCAGTCTGACTTAAGAGAAAAGAAAAGAGAGAAATAACATTATATATCTATACTTGCATGTGTCAGTGTTCTTAACTTGCTTATTAAGGTGATTCAATAAAATACTATTAAAAATCCCTTAATGGGGAACATACTGATCCTTATTGACATGTTGATTGAAAAGTAAACGTCTTAAGACTGACACTATAATTATAAGTAATCATTACTTTTGTCATTAGTGTATCAATGGGGACTCTTACTGGTTCAATCGTTCGTCTTCATTTCATTCAGATTCGCTTCGTCTTCTTCTTTGCTTTGTCATTAGTGACGCCGAGCTTATCCTTATCTTCGAGTCGGGTGTTACATTCTTCCCCCTTCAATAAAATTCATCCTCGAATTTTAAAGATAGGATTAAAATGAGAAGAGGTGGGGGTACTTGTCTTGCATACTTTGCTCAGCTTCCCAAGTGCATTCCTCCATTGTTTGATTCTGCCACAGTACCTTCACAATAGGAATCTCCTTGTTCCTTAAATTATAGACTAATCTGTCAACAATTACTACTAAGACTTCCTCGTAAGTCAAATCTTACTTCGATTCCACTTGTTGGCTTCATAACACATAGGAAGAATCTGGTACATATTTACAAAACATAGAAATATGGAACACTGGATGTATGTTGCTCAAACTAGGAGATGTTCGCACCTAAACTACACTAGGTTCACTACTCCCAAGTATACGAGGTGATCATAGCTAATAGTAAGTACAACCAAGGTTGTATCCCCACGAAGGTAATGGTTAGGTGAGTGATTGAAATGCAATAATTCACAAAAGTGAAAACAAAACCTAAACACCTTGTCACAATGTTTGTTTTGATTGTTTTGGAAGAAATGAGATTGGAAAGAGAATTTGAGATTAAAAAACAGAATACTAGAGATTGCTTTTGTTGCAATAAAATGAGAAATGGCTTTTAGGGTGTTCAATTTCACCTATTTGATGCCTTTGATGCTTAGAATGAATGTTTAGAAAAATGTAAATAAATGAAATAAAATCTATTAAGCCCTAATTAACATATCGATCGAATTCAGTTAAATAGGAATCCTAGGAACTCTAAATCAAAACATTAACATGCATAGGATTTAATGTCTCTCGGATTCACAAACCCTAAGTTCATTGTTCCTATTCAAGTGCTAATCTTCTTCTCTCAATTCTTTAATTAACACCTAAATAATACTATGTGGTGGTTAATCACAATTATATAATCATTTAGCATAAAACAATGATAAACATCCCTAAATCATCCATCTAAACATACAAACACAATCAAATAGGATCCATCTAGAACCCTAGAATAAAAGAAATTAGTTCATAGTAAACAAATTCATAACAACTCCAATAATATTAAGAGCAAACATCTTCATATGATTAATGAGAGATAAAATTACTATTAATGATAAAAGGAATTGAAACAAATCTGTTTGATGACGGAATTGTTCTTGGTACAATCTTTTGTCAACCAAAGGTAATACCAATCCCAATGAACTAAAAATCTAAACCTTAAAATATTCGATTACAAAATGGAATGGGAAATCCTTGATGAAAAGTGATGATCTTCTCTCCAAAAAGCTCATTATTTTCTATCTCTAATGTCCCCTACTTATGTCAACTGCCAAGGTTTAGGGAAGAGAAGCCCTAAAAAATACCCAGTCAGTGTTTTGCCAACTTAGCAGGTGCAATACGGGCGTATTTTGATGGCAACACGTGCGTATTGATTGGGAATTCTCCAAGTAGCTGGATTTTCTTAAGCAACACAGATTCCCTTGCTAAGCCGTGTTTTTCTACACGCCCAAGTTAGACTGACTGAATCAAATTACGCCTAAATTCTTCACTTTTTCACCTTTAATTCCAAAATTACCTACAACTTAAAATAAACTTTAGAAAAAAACTACTAGAAAACACATTGGAATAAAATAAAATAAATCAAAATAATTATCTAAAAACACTACTAGTTTGGTTAGAACAGGAGGCAAGGCTACTCGATATGAAACTTCTCCAACTCATTCCAAAACTTCAAAAGGACCAATATATCTTGGAGATAACTTTCCTTTCTTGCCAAACCTTATGACTCCCTTCATTGGTGAGAGTTTCAAAAATATATGATCTTCGACAGCGAATTAGAGGTCTCTTCGCTTCAAATCAGCATAGCTCTTTTGGCGATTGAAGGCAATTTTTAACTGTTATTGGATCAGTGGCACTTTTTCCTTCGTCTATCAAATTAGTTCAGGTTCTTCGACAAACTTCTCTCTAACTTCATCCCAATAAATGGGAGATCTGTATTTTCTCCCATAAAGGGCCTCGTAAGGTGCCATGTTGATTGTAGAGTTGTAGCTATTATTATATGCGAACTCAATCAATAGTAGATGCTTATTCTAGCTTCCTCAAAAATCCAGTACACACATTCTTAACATGTCCTCTAAAGTTTGGATAGTCCGTTAGGATTGGCCATCCATTTGAGGATGGAAGGTAGTACTGAAATCCAATCGAGTACCTAAAGACTCTTGTAACTTTTGCCAAAATCTGGAAGTAAATTGAGTTCTTCGGTCCAAAATAATTGAAATCGGCACACCGTGAAGCTTTACTATTTCGTCGAGATATAGTTGTGCATATTGTGAAACTGAATATGTAGTCTTAACTAGTAGGAAATAGGTTGACTTTATCAATCAATCTACAATTACCCATATTGAGTCGTAACCATTCAATGTCTTTGGCAATCCTACCACAAAGTCCATGGTGATTTGTTCCCATTTCCATACAGGTATTGGTGATTGTTGAAGCAATCCAGATGGCCTTTGATGCTCAAACTTAACTTGTTGACAAGTCAAGCACTTCTCCATAAAAAAAAGCTACATCTTTGTTCATCCCACTCCACCAGTACATGTCCTTAATATCTTGATACATCTTCGTTGCACCTGGATGTACGTTATATCTCGCGTAATGTTCTTCCTTCGTTATTTGTTCTCTTAAGTCGCTCATTGCAGGAACACATAGTCTCGATCCGTGCTTTAAGACTCTGTCCACAATGAGGGCATTCTCAACTTCGACATTCCTTTTCAGTTTCATTAGTTAGGGATCCTTATCTTGAAGCTTCTTATTTTGATTAATCAATAGGGGGTTTAATATGGAGATGTGCCAAAAGTATTCCCGATTTGGATACTTCGATTCGAACTCCTAAATTATAAAGATCCCGCATCTCTTTTGCCATGGGTCTCTTCCACCTTCTGATATGGGCAAAACTCCCAAATGACTTTATGCTTAAAGCATTTGCTACCACATTCGCCTTTCCTGGGTGATATAGGATATGACAATCATAATCCTTAAATCCATCCATCTCCGTTGTCTAAGATTCAGATCCTTTTGTTGGAAGATATATTTCACTCTTATGGTCTGTCTAGATCTCACACTTTTCCCCATATAGATAATGTCTCCATATTTTCAAGGCGAACACTACTACCGCCATTTTCAAATCATAAGTTGGGTAATTCAACTCATGCTTTCTCAACTGTCTTGAAGCATAAGTAATTATTTTCCCATTCTGCATTAGTACATATCCGTGTCCCACTCGCAAGGCATCACAGTTTACTACCAATCCCCTTTGGCCATAAGGTAACACCAAAATAGGTGCTGATGTGAGACATGTTTTAAGTCTTTGCAAACTCTCTACGCATTTCTTTGACAACTGAAATTTTACTTATTTATAAGTGAGCTTGGTCAAAGGGGTTGCTATGCTTAAAAATCTCTTTACAAATCTTCTATAATATCCAGCCAAACCCAAGAAACTTCTTATCCCCGTCACACTAGTAGGGCAGAGCCAATTTAGAATAGCTTCTATCTTTCCTGGATCCACCTAGAATCCCTCTTTATTAATGACATGTCCCAAAAAACTAACAACGTCGAGTCAAAATTCATACTTAGAATACTTAGCATATAATTGGTGCTCCCTCAGAGTTTGCAACACCAAACACAGATGTTCTCCGTGTTCTTCCATGCTCTTCGAATACACTAGGATGTCATCTATAAACACAATGATGAACTTATCCAAAAAGGGTTTGAATATTTAATTCATTAAATCCATGAAAGCAACTGGTGCATTTGTCAGTTCGAAAGGGAGTACTAAGAACTCATAGTGTCCATATCTAGTTCGAAAAGTTGTCTTAGGCATATCTACTTCTCTAATCTTCAATTAATGGTAGCTCGATCTCAAATCTATCTTAGAGAAGTGGCTCGTTCCTTGTAATTTATCAAACAATTCATCAACTAGTGGAAGGGGATATTTATTTCTAACTATCACCTTGATGAGTTGTCTGTAGTCAATGCAAAGCCTCATAGATCTATCTTCTTTATAAACAATACGGGTGCTCCCTATGGTGAGCTACTAGGATGGATAAATCCTTTATCAAGCAATTCTTGCAAATGTTCCTTTAATTCTTTCAACTAAATCGAAGCCATTCGGTAAGGTGGTATGTGTGACGCCTCGCCCGAGCATCGGTCCGATCCGCTAAAAGGGAATCGAAATGATCATTTGGGAAAGAACTCATGAGAAAGCCCTCAGGCTTATTTTTTATTTGAAAAGTGCTTTTGGGAGTTGCCACCTTAATTTTTTTTTATTTGGAAAAAATATAAGGTAAAAACTCATTTTGACTATAATTTTATCCTAAAGGAAAATTTCACTAGCCTCGAAACCAAATAGGATTTGAGGACTAGGTTTTCGGTTTATTTTAACAAAATAAGTTTGGCAATTTATTATAAAAGTGACTTCAAAATTGATTTCATGAACAATTTACAAGATGCATGAACATTTTATAAAAGATGCATGAACAGTCCATTCTTTATTCAAAGAAAAGCAAACATATAATAAAGAAAGCAAAAGAAAAGGAAAGAAGTTAAGGTAACATGTAAAACCCAATTTAGGAGATACTTCCTTTAACCATTATGGGTTCTAGGGAAATCACACATTCCCCAAACTAATTCTAATAAAATCAATGTAACTAACAAAAAGAAATTAAAGTGAAGAAGGTGATGGGGGTAGAAGTTGGTTGATTTTAATTTGATTCGATACTTGGACCAAGCATGTCTGCGTATCCTTTTGAATGGGAATCAGAACCCACACAATTCTTCCTTCTTGTGAAGGGATTTTTTAGCCTAGCCTTTTATTATGTTTCGATTGATTGAATTTGGGAGGGTTGGATTAATTAATTAACCTAATTGATTGCCAAGTTGAATTAATTAATATTAATTAACTAGCAACCTAGGTGAGCCAATTTAATTAATTAATTAAAAAAGAATCCCAAGAAGGAAAAAATAAATTGAAATATGATAAGGATATAGAGTTACCTTGCACTTACATGGCTTGGGGACGTAAGGCAAATGAAGCGAACGGCTGAATCTTAGCTCCATCTCGAAATGAGCCTCAAACAACGGTACAATGCCCCTTGAAAGGCGGGACAGAACCCTTTTGGAATACTTTGCAAAGCAAAAAGCAATGCAAAGTGAAAATAAAATAAAATTTTAAACTAGGGAGCTCGTTCATTTTCGGACCAAGCTAGGGGATTGGTTTGCTTGATGCAAAAGCTTCTCAAGCTCACCAAAGATTGGAGAATGATGTATGGGAGGTCCCTTATATATAGGGTGAAGGTTGGGGGATGAATTCATGTACTTCCGATGTGGGAAAAGGGAAAAAAAATCAAAAAGTCAAAAATTCGATACTGCTGCTGCACGGGGCCTTTGCGGTTCCATAGAGGCTGCTTGTGGCAGCCATTTGGCTTTCGCAGAGGGCCTTTGTGGAACCGTAGGGCCGCTCTGCGGTATCCCAGGTCTGACCCCACCTGATTTCACGATTTTGATATGTTTTCACTCGTTTCTCATTCATTTTTTATGATTCTAATTGTGTTATGATTCATATTTAATCTCGGATAATCTAAGGATGGTTTAGAGGTTAGGGGATGGATCCCAGGTCTCGGGGCTCCATTTCCTGGCTTTTAGGGTTTGGCGATTTCAATTTTCGGAGGTCTGTTTATTGAGCCTAGGCGCCTCTAGGTCTTGGTTGTATTCTAGAGGGGTAAAAAATTAAAGGTTCATAGTATGGAGATTGGATTCATCCCTGGCAGTACCTCAATATTAAATTCAATCTCCCTCTCTGGTGGTAATCCTAGTAACTCGTCAGGAAACACATCAGGATACACATTCATAATTGGAATTTGCTTAAATATTCTCACTTCGAATTTGGTATTCCTGACGTACACCAAATATCATCGACATCTTCTTCATAGCAGTCTCTTCGCCCCGATGGCGAATATCAAATTGTAAGGCACTTCTCTTTTTTCCCCCTAGTACTCAAACTTGTTTCCCAAAGGTGGTTTAAACAATATTCTCTTCCCTCGACAATCTATAGAGGTATAATGCTTAGATAACCAATCCATACCTAGGATGACATCAAATTCTAAGATGGGTAATTCTATTAGATCTGCCTCAAGTTCTCTATCACTTACACTTACCGTATATTGGGAGAAAACACTTTGAACTTCTACCTCTTCTTCTAACCGGGTGGATACTACTAATGGGTTCCTTAATGGTGTACTTATAATAGGTAGTCTCTTTACAAAATGAGAGGACAACAAAGGAATGGATCACTCTAGATTCGAATAATACCTTAGCATTAATAGTTTGAATAAAGAGTGTACCTGTTACGATCATATTTGAGGCTTGGGCCTTTTCTTGGGTTAGAGCAAACACTCTTCCTCATCCTCGTCTCATAGAAGCTTGTCCAGAGGCCTGACTTGTTCCTCGGCCGACCTCATTTCCTCTCCCATTACTTCCTCGCCCAACTTGAGTTCCACTAATTCCACCTGTCTCCATTTGGACCGTAGATTAATAAGTATGAGGTGTACTAATTAATGCAGCCCACCGACAATCTTTCACAAAGTGTCCTGTCTGACCACAACCAAAACAACCTCCCATGATCTTCAAACATTGAACCCGATGTGGCTTCCCATGGAAAGAACATTGAGGGTGTGGAGTCCTCGGATGAACTGAACTTGCTGTGCTGAGGCTCATTTGTAAAGAAAATCGAGAAGGGTTTAGGCCTTTCCTTGCTTGCCCTCAAGAACCAGCTGTGGAGTAGATTGGTAAGAAATGTCTATGCTCTTTGTTCAACTATTATCCAGATTCAATATTTGTGCATTTCCTACCTAGGCCTTCTTTTGTTGTTCCCTAGCCTCTTTCGCTTTCAATTCCATGTTTTCAATCATTTGAACCTTATCCACTATTTTGAAGAAGGAGTCAAACTCATGGGCAACCAATATCTTATACAAAGGTATGATTAACCCCTTTCGAAAGCGTTGGATCCGAGTTGCTTCATTTGGTACAAGTACTAGGGCAAACTTGCTCAATTGACTAAACTTTTCGCATAATCAGTTATAATCATGTCTAACGTCTGAGTCAGCCATTCAAATTCTATTGCTCTTTCCTCCATAACACTCTCTGGTAGAAATTCATTTATCACCATCTCCTTAAATCTTTCCCAAGTGATGTCTTCGTCATCCCGAAGCAACCCAGTTATGCTTCGTCTGAACCAATCCTTAGCATCATTCTTTATAAGATGACCGGCGAATTTCACTACCCTCTTATCATGTATTCTTAATATATGTACCTTGTTTCCATCTCTTCAAGGAACTATGTAGGGTCTACATCTCCCTTATATTCTGAAGGCTTAAGCTTTAAGAATTTCACAAAAGATATTTCCTCCACTTAGGGTACAATCTGAGGTTGATAAGGAACACTTGGAGAGGCATGTGGAACATCAGGAGCAATAAGAAAATGAGGAACTGGTTGCTACATTTGCTGAGCCACAATTCTCGCTAGTATCTTATAATTTCGTTGGAGCTGTTCCAATTGGTGTGCTATGTTGGCCTCCTTAGCTGGAGGTGCAAGTAGAGGAATCATATTTTCTCCTGTCATCTCAGTTGAGTGTTCATCGGGAGAAGCATTTCATTTACGACGACCTCATCCTCTGCCACGTCCACGTCGAGGAGGCATCAAACTATAAATTAAACAAGAGTAAACAATTAAGATACATAACATAACGGTACGCTGATCTATATCAAAGAAGCTGAATAATGACGAAAAGGAATCCTATTGCTTCGTAGTCTTCTACAATACTTATCACAGCTAGGACCTATGAAGGCTATTATCAGTGGGTCATCTCTAATCAAAACCTAGGCTCTGATACCACCTTTGTCACACTCAGTCCTTGGTACTTTCCTTTCACTTCCTTGTCATCTAGCTCCTCTTACCGAGGCGTGACGGTCCTAGGGTATGGGTAAATATAAGACTAGCGAAGACCTGTAAAACCTCTTCGCAAAATGAAAATATATTACATTAGCACTAGTATAGCATACATAATTATAAAAGACCTGGAATTTAGCCGTAGATTATCACTTAATTTCATACATCGTCCTTAATCTAACTACGAAGTTACTACAATAAGATCATATTTTACCAAATAATAATTGTTCTTAGAAATAAATACATTTATAAAGCTTCAAGGAAGCAGAAGTTCGAAGCTCAGTGCTCTTTGCCTAAGACCTCTTCGATTTGATCACTTGAAACCACAGATGAGTGGGTGAGCTGTTAACTCAATAAGTTAATAAAATGCATAATGTTAAGGGAACCATTATGGACCGTAGTTTACATAATAGATGTAATATAAGGGTACGGTAATTATTCATGGTAACAAGAAGAAACAGTCGTGCCGAAGAAGAACAGGTACCAAGAGACTATCCGTTATGACAGAACCAAGAAAAGTTAACATAAACATTTCATACAGGTTTATCTATAAAAGTTAGTTTTTTCTAATTTGGCAAAAAAAAAAAAAAAAAAAAAAGGAGTTAGTTTTTTCTATATCTTCTCCTCTACCATAATATGGATTTTGATTAGCCATGAGTAAAAAGGAAAAAAAAAATTTTGTTTGGCTTCAAAGATGCAGAATAAGAAGAGAATTATTCAACAATGATATATTATTTAGTATTTGAAACACTATATAAAAAGTTATGGATTAAGACATGAATATAATCTAAATAGGATTACTACATTAAAGTCCTACATAGAAATTCATTAAACAAGAACCTATATAAGAATACATTTAACTCTTGTTCAAAACAATGTAAATAATAAATTAATATCTATATAGTAATGTATTAAAATCATATATAAGAATATATTAATATCCCTAAATGACTATAAAATATGACAATTAATTTGGAATTATTATAACAAAATGTTTATTTATTTATTTATTTTTTTTAAAAGAAATTTGGTAAATTAGAGAGCTAGTTCCATTATAAGCTCATGTTGTGTATACTCTTTTTTTTTTTTTTTCCTTTTAATTTGCTCATTAGTTATTATGCTAAAAATTAAATTTATAAATTTTGTGTTGAGTATTTTCTAATATTATTTCTTATATTGTTGTTTATAGGTGTATCTTAAAATAATTCAAGGCTATTAGTATAGTTAGAAAATTTTAAAACTTATAAGGTATATTCACATTATATTTTGAACGATAATTTTATTTTTTTAAGTCTTTGATGTTATATTTTTCCAGTTTTAACTATTATTAGTGTATTTGAGACATTATTTTGTTAATTTATTTTGAATGAAACATAAGTAATGTACTATGACGAAGTAAAGTTTACCCTTTGAAATCTTTTTCTGGCTCCGCCCTGACTAAATTTGTTGTTTGGTAGCCAAAGCATCAATCTTCATTAAACCCTAAGTAGACACTATAAAAAAATTTACTATTTTGGATATTATATTATATAATAACCAAGTCAAAGGATTATATACATGTAAGATCAAGGAATCAATCACTCTAATTAATTAATTAATTACATGAAATATTTGCAAACAGTTAAGCTAGATTATAAAGGAACATGTCCTTATTCACACTATTATAAATTCCAAATGGATGGGAAACATGAAAAGAACAACTGCCAAAAGCCCTATTGAACTCTCTTTTGTTTTTTTCTTTCAGGAATAAAGTAAAGGGACGATCGATGAAACTCTTTCAAAGTCGCATATCTTCTTTCATTCTCGGGTAGCAGAGCTCAGCGTCTTATATGGTGTTTAAAGGAATAATATATAAGAATAGTAATAGTGTGCTATTTGAGGTTTTAATTAATTTGCCTCTCAAATATCATTTTTATAAGACAATGACAGCACCTATTTATATATATTCCACAGTTCCACTTTATCCTTTTGGAAGGTTATTATTAGTTTCTATAACATAATTAATTAACAAATTAAAATTAAGCATTGTGATTTTCACCCAAAATTAGCCTCCAAATCATAAATAATCCTCAGCCTTTGTCGTTACTATAATGTTATGCAGCATTCATCATTTCAAATACAAGCTTATTTCCAATAGTCAAAGCCACACAAAATCCCACAGTTCATTGTGCCTCCAATAGTATTTTTTTTAGGTATTGTAGTAAAATGAATTATGAATCAATTTTTATGTACCATATATATTAAAATTTTAAATAAATGTTAAAAATAGTATTATATTAAAAATATCAATTAAAATTTTGTAAAATTATTTTACAAAATATTGACATATTAATTTTAATTATAAAATTGTAATCTTAAACTATTTTTTTAACTTGTAAAAAATGTTTTTTCAAAAAAGCAAGGAGTAGGTTAAATGCTAGACAAACACTAAAACTCCGTTTAGAAAAACTCATTTGAAAGAATTCAATTCAATTCAATTCTTTTGAAAGAATTAAATGAATTCTTGTATAAGAATTATTTCTAACACTATGTAAAGTTGGAAAAATGAGTCCAACTCATGAATTAGATTTAAATTAGAAATTGAAAAGAAACACTACTAGAAAATTGTAATATAGCGACGCAAATTTGCGATGCAACTAAATAGCGACGCATTACCGACGCTATAGTGACGCAATGGAGACGCCATTAATATGATTATTACTGTGATGCCGTCAGCGACTCCAACCCTAGCAACGCCTTAAATGCGTAGCTATATTTGCCACCATAATTTGGTGGTAAATATGGCGTCGCTGTAGTAACGCCAGTTGCATCTTTACATAGCGACGCAAGGGACAAGCATCGCTAGTGGTGGCGCCAAATTTGCACCAATTTTGGTCTCCTATGTGGCAACACACTTAGCGACGCAACTTTTATAGGCAACAACTCGTGAATAATTGCGTTATACTCATCTTCTTCCCCATTTATGCAACCTTAACTTTTCTTCACTTATCCCCTTTCTCTCAATTTGTCACTTCTAGCAGGCGAATGGCGGCGACATAGCGTGAGGACCTTTGACCGGCAAGCACCAACATAGATTATTCCTCCAAATCTGACCGGCAAGCACAATTCACTTATCCCCCTTCTCTCAATCTATCACGTCAAGAAAGCGAACGACAGCGACAGAGCGGCACGAGGAGCTCTGACCAGGAAGCACAATTCATCAATCATTCCTCCAATTTTGCCACCTCAAAATCTCACTCGAAATTTGGCATCTAAATTATCAAGTTCCTAATTCTCTAAATTCCTCTTTTAATTTTTTTGTTTGTATTTTTCCCTTTTCTTTTTTTTTCAAATTTCTGTTTTTTGTCTAATAGAAAGATTGATGATACATATTGATGAATCGTTGAATTGTTACTAAATATTAATGAATTGTTGCGAAAATTGATGAATACATATCTGTTAACTTCCAGGCTTGGGTTCCTCTTCTTTAACTTGAAATGAAAAATCAAAACAAACCCAGAAAAAATCATGAATAAAATTGAAAATATATATTTGAACTTGAAAAGAAAAATTATAAAAAAAAATGATGGGATCAAAGGTAGTTTCTGTTGGGAATTTATGCGAATTCCCTATATGCCAGATTTATGAAAGAGAGCAAAAAAAAAATAAATAAATAAACAACACACAAATTTTACGTGGTTCGGCAGAAACTTGCCTACTCCACGGGCTGCTGCAGATCTTTCACTAAAGGGAGAAAATATACAGTGTTTACAACACTCACAACTCAAGAAAATTTCTCTCAATTTTCCCTC
>CATKHJ011259662.1:0-14504 GCA_949750685.1 Vernicia montana | reverse complement strand
ATTCATTCATAATTGTTCATTCATTTAATTGTTCATGAAATTCATTTTAAGTTGTTAAGTATTAAATTTGCCAAACTTATTTTAATTAAATAAACCGAAAACCTAGTCCCCGAATCCTCTTTGGTAATCGAGGCTAGTGCACTTTTTCTATTGGACAATAATTGGAGTCAATCAATTGGGTTTTTTTCCTTAACTTTTCTCAAAATAAAATAAAATTAAGGTGGCGACTCTGAAATTCATTTTCAAAATCAACCAATCCGAACTCGAGAGTTCTATCGTGAGTTCAAACCCGAATGAGTATTTCGATCCCCTCTAGCGAATCGGACCGGTGCTCGGGCGAGGCCTCACAATATGCCAATTACAGAAGCTGCTAAGGAAATGAAAGTGGGCTTGACTGTTTTGAAGAAGAGATGTAGACAACTCAATATAATGAGATGGC
The DNA here is from genome assembly GCA_949750685.1 of Vernicia montana. Taxonomy (NCBI): domain Eukaryota; kingdom Viridiplantae; phylum Streptophyta; class Magnoliopsida; order Malpighiales; family Euphorbiaceae; genus Vernicia; species Vernicia montana. Next base: position 14,065 of record CATKHJ011259662.1, on the reverse strand, counting down.
CACATAGAAAAATCAAGAGCTTGAAATTACTCATTAACAATTTTAAGGTATACTTTCGTCTAAAGTGTATTTAAATTTGAAAATTGATCTATTTCATGATTGAATGTCTATATTGTAATGTAAGAAGGAAATTCGTAGTAGTTAGCTTATATAGTTGTTATATTCCTAAATGAGTGTGATATTAATGCAGGAGTAGGGCTGCACAAAAATTAACTAAACTGATCAAATCGAATTGATTCAATTCAATCCAAACAAAAAATTATGGTTTAAATTATTTCATGGTTGATTACGATTTTAAAATTTTTATAAACCGAATTTTTGGTTTGGTTTTGGTTTAAGAAAATGAAAATCTAATTAAACCAAACCAAACCAATAATATAATAAAACTATGTATTTTTTAGATATATACTTTATTAATATGCAAACTATTCTTTAAATTTTTTAAAAGTTAAAGATATATATTGAATTTTTATATTTTAGAGGATTTTTATGTTGTTATTTTGATGATCACTAATTTCTTGGGTATTATTATGCTATAGAATTTCAAGTACACAACCTGAAATTTGCTTTTATTTTTTTTTATTAATAGTATTGATAAGGTTGATTGTTATCTAATAATATGATTTTATTTTAATGTTTGTTAAATTTCTATGATCTCTTCAATTTTTTATTTTATTTATTTTTTACTTTTGTCAAACCGACCAAACTAATGGTTCAAACTGAATTCAAATAGTTTTGGTTTAGATATTTTTTAGTATTATTTGGTTTGGTTAAAAGTTGAAATATTTAAAGATCGACTTTATTGATTTAGTTAGAAACATTTATTCTAAATCGATCAAACCCAACCATGAACTCCCCTATGTAGGAGATGGGGCTAACTAATGAGATAATCATGATGCTGGAGGAGCATAAACGGCTAGTTGAAAAAGTGCCAGATATGGAACTGCCTGAAAGAACCAAGAAGCTAAGGCAGGCTTGTTTTAAAGCCAATTACAAGAAGAAAAGGTGCTTGCCTGTTCATTATTGACTTAACTTCTTGTTTTGCAATTGTCTTCTACACATGTTTTGACTTTTGGTATACATATATGGGCAATGTAATTAGGATTCTCCAGATAGCGTATGGTTAGGTTTTGTTAGTCAAGTAGATATATTTCCCCCCTGTTTTTGGGTTATCTTTTGTTGAAAAATCTTTTGTTGATATAGTTTACTCCATATCATATATATGCTAATCTTTCTATGAGAAAATATGCAGTCAATGTCAAGCCATCATTATTATTTACAGCACTATAGTGTGGAAATATCAAATATATATATTCATAGTGGAGAAAAAATGGCATTACTAGACATATGGAATACCATATTAATATGATACAAATATATTGATATTATTATTTTTAAATTAGTATATAACATATATATTATACATAATTCATGTTATGATAAATATTGCTTGAAAAAATGATTGGATATATATAAAAATATCAATCTTTTATGAGATTAGATGTTTAAAATTTCTTTAAGTGTTTTCTTCTCATTAATAATTACCAAAGATTCATTGGGTGACAATAATTAAAAGAGTTCAAAAATAATAATTATTTCTCATATCATGTAAAAAACAAATAAGAAATGAATATATAACATAATCAATGCAAATTATTTTTATAAATTAAATAAAAATATAAGAAAAGTAGAAAGACAAATTATTTATTACACTAAGGTTATATTTAGTTTATCAAATAGCCAAAGGAATAGAATAGTTATTCTATACATGTAAAATAGTTATTTCAAACTTTGATTCAAATTTAAATAAAAAATAATTATTGTATGAAATTATTACTCTTTAATTATGTGAAAAACATATTCTATGTTGAATTAAAAAATAATTATTTTACAACTTAAGAATAACGTATATTTTCTTATTTGACCATTTTAAATTTACTTAATAGTATCTTTTATTATCCACCACTTCCACTCCACTCACTATAACCACCACCTGCCACCATTATCACCACCATCACCACCACTACGGACACCACCACCACCACCACATATATATTAATATATATGATATTTAATTATAATTTTATTTAGAAATAGTTAATTTAAATTCGTGAACCAAAGAGTAAAATTAAAATTATTTAGAAATAATTATTTTATTTCTATTTATTTTATTTCATATGAATTATTATTTTATTTCATATTTATTTATTTCATTAACCAAATATGACTTAAGTCATCAACATGAAATGAAATGAAATTAAGTTGGGATATTATTACATTCAATATCAAATTAACATCATCATTAATATACTGTTCCTATATACAAAATTTCAACAATCAAGCTTGACATGAATTATTTGGCAAAAAAAAAAAAAAAAAGAGCTTGACATGAATTAGAAGCAATTCACCAAATTGGCAGTGACAATAAGGTGATATCAACAGTTGACATTTGGCCATTTCTTATTGGTCTATTTTTCTTAATTTCTTTACCAACGTTTCCATGGGACCACCTGTTTAATACTTCCATAGATGTTTGTCTGCAGTTACAATAATTCATCAGTAATCACACGTAAAAAAAATAATAATAAAAAAACTATAGAAATTAATCAAAAGACAATTCTATGGCTATTGGTGACAGAAGGATAGATAGAAATTCTCAAACAATATTAAATTAAAAATATTCACTCGAGATTTTGGTATAGCGATCAAATCAAAAGAGTTGTTAGAAGATGGCATATTTATTTTCTATTTATACTGAATTGTAATATTTAATATAATTATCATTTCTATTTTATTTTGGTTAATTGTAAGTAATATATTACCTCTTTAATCAATCAATAATTATTCAATGGCTTTATAAGCAAGAAAACACCAATTATTTTTCTAAAAAAAAAAAAATTCAATTATAATTAATTGCAAATATAATAAAAATTATGTATTATAAAAAATAATTACGAATAATAAAAATTATGTATTCAAATTATAATTATTTGATGGTAAAAAAAGAGTATAATGTATTACGATAAAATATAACTTTTATTTAATAGTATTAGAGTCGTTTTTGAGATATGAAATTTGAAATTCGAATATGAGAATTTTAATTGAAATCAAATTTAAAAAAAAAAAACAAGTATTAATTATGTATTATAAACATCTTCTTTTCAATTAAATTATTTTCTATTATTAACAGATGATTCCTTTAAAAAAAAAAAAAAAAAAAAATTTATAAAATATTTTAATGCAGTGATATCTCTAATTTGAAGACGAGCTCAAGCTAAATTTATTGAAAAAAAAAAATAAAAAAGGTTTTGGGGAGATTATAATTTGATCATATATACTTACCCACAAATGTGATCTCGAAGAAGAGAAACTCAGGAAGCTAGATTTCCTTCTAACTCTTGTGATCTTCACCTTTGAATCACCACCATCACAATCAGAAACAGAAGAAGATGAATAGTCTAAACTACCCTTCTTCGTGAAACTTCCCCACCGGCTAGACCCAAATATCCCTCTTCCTTTATTGCTTCTCCTGCCCAAATTCTCTAAACTACTAAACGACGACATTCCTTTACCAAACGACAAGGAGCGAGACCGAGACATAGAAGACTCGCGCAAATAAGGTCCATCCAAGACAGTTGTAGGAGAAGAAATGTTATTGACTTTAGCCTCATTTAAAAGCCTTGGAGGCAATTCTAAGCACCTTGCAGTCTTGGACTTTGGCTGCTGCTGCTGCTGCTGGTTGGTGGTGCAAAGTCTAGGCTTTCCTGGAGCTTCCTCCCACTGGAATGGAATTGAGGCTAAGGTATGAATTGGAGGAGTTGATAATCCTGGTGGCTCGTGTGGGTTGCTTATTGGAAGTGAAAATAAAGAAAGCTTAGGTGTAGAATTTGGTTCAAAATCTGGCTCAGACCCCATAATTTATAGAAATTAATTATGGATCAGGAGTGATTTTCTCAAGAAAATAACAAAAACCCAGTTCAGATTTTGATCAGTTTTATGAAATTAGGTAGTTTTAAAGGTTTTATAGATGGAGAAATTAATGGTTTTTTTAGTGGTAGAAACAGAGAAATGGAGAAATTGGTCACAGTCAAAGTCACAGCAAGAACGCTCCTGGCGCTTCTTCTTCACGAGATAATGCCAAGTTTTTTTTCTCTTCTCACACGGTTGGACATAGGAAGGAAGGGTCCCACTTTGATTATTATTGAATTATTGTAACGAAAATCGACGGTCAATTGTTTCTCTTCTCAAAAGTCATAGAGAGAGTTGATAATTGGTTAAGAGCAGAGGCAGTGGGTTTAAAGGGTTTAAAGGTTTCTCTTCTCAACGGTCAATTGTTTTAAAAGTTTTAAGCCCAGTATTTTGGGTTTGTTAGAAACTCGGGTTAGTGGAGACCAGGCTGACTCGATTTGTAGAAGATTGGGTTTTGATAATTGGTTAAGAGTAGAGGCAGTGGGTTTTAGTGGGGGCATTCGGCTTTTTTGGCAAGAAGAAGTTGATGTTACTGTTTTGACAACGCACCCCAGTTTGTAAATCTTCGAATTGCAAACAGTAGTCAAGAACCTTGGATTCTCTCAGCGGTCTATGCTAGTCCTTGTCCCTCTTTGAGAAGTTTTCTTTGGGAGGAACTTACTTGTCACACACTGCATTTTTCTGATCCTTGGATGGTGTTGGGTGATTTTAATTCAGTTAATTCACCAACTGAGGTCAGTTCTCCTTCATGCTTCACTAAACGGCGTGGTGCTATGTTTTCTCAGTGGATTTTTAATAATGGGCTGATTGATATGAGCTTTAGCATATCTCGTTTTATTTGGAGTCGAGGTCAGTCTGGGGCTGCTATGACTTGTGCTAGGTTGGTTCGAGCTCTTTGTAGTATTTCTTGGCAAGAAAGATTTAATGAGTCTCTTGTTTTCCATCTCCCTCGCATTAAGTCTGATCACAATCCTATTTTAAAGCTCCCGGTTCGGATGGGTTTTATGCTGCTTTCTATCAACGTATGTGGCCAAAGGTGGGTGGGTCGATTTGCAATTTCATTCTTCAATTTATGAAGGATGGAATTATGCCGGAAGGTCTGAATGATACCCTCATTGTGTTGATTCCCAAAGTTAAAGATCCTAAATTCATTACTCAAATGCGCCCAATCAATCTTTGTAATGTGGTGTACAAGGTGTTAACTAAAATGCTCATTAATCGTCTCAAGCAGATTCTGCCCTTTATTATTTCACCTAACCAGTGTAGTTTTGTTCCTTGGAGGCAAATTATTGACAACATAGTGATTTATCAAGAGGTTCTCCACATTATGAGAACCAGGAGAACATGAAAGGGTATAATGGTTATTCGCATAGACTTGGAAAAGGTGCATGATAGATTGTCATGGCAGTTTATCAGGGATACTATGCAGGATATTGGTTTTTGGCTCGGGTTGGGTTCGCACAGTTATGTCTTGCATTGAATCAACTAGCCTTTTGATTCTTTGAAATGGGGAAGTGTTGGATAAATTCAAGCAGTCTAGGGGTATCAGACAAGGAGATGCAATCTCTCTGTACTTGTTTGTGCTATGCATTGAAAGGCTGTCACAATTGATAAATAGATTTGTTGGTGATAAAGTTTGGAAACCAATCCAACTTGCTAGAAGAGGGCCTCCTCTTTCTCATTTGTTTTTTGCTGATGACATGGTGTTGTTTGCTGAGGCTTCAGTTCAACAAGTTCAAATCATTATGCAATGCTTGGACATTTTTTGTAAAGCTTCTGGTCAAAGGGTCAATTTTGCAAAATCCAGTATTTGTGTTTCTAGGAATGTGGACGCTTCTTGTGTTGCAGCAATTTCGAGCATGGTTGACATTCCTTTAGTGGACACTTTTGGTAAATGTTTGGGAGCCCATTCAGTCCATAGTACAGTTAAAATTAACACTTTTAAGTTCCTTATTGATAAGATTGCTACCAAGTTAGAGGGTTGGAAGGCTAAATTCTTGTCTTTAGTTAGTAGAGCTACTTTGGCTTAATCAGTTTTATTTTCTGTTTTTTTATTATTCTATGCAATATGGTTGCCTTTCCATTACTGTGTGTCAGGAGATGGAGAGATTAATTAGACAATTTATTTGGGGTAGCAAGAATGGTGAGCGAGTTATTAGCAATATTCGTTGGGATGTGGTAACTTTGCCCAAGGTTAATAGCGGTTTGGGAATCATAAGAATGCATCATATGAATATTGCTTTTTTAGCCAAGCTGGGTTGGCCAATGGTGATTGTTGTCTCCCTTATATTTTGATGATTCCAAAATTTTGTTTAATTAAGCCTAAATTTATTGAATATGTGAGTATAATGCAAAAATAAATAATATCTTGTCATTTTCCACTTATGTTAGTTGTGTCTTAAATATATTGATAGGTATTCACATAACTCACCGCCTTGAATGAAAGTCACCCCCTTGACTGACATGAGTTTGAATATTGAAAATTGCGAGGGAAAATTTTTTACTGCCTTGACTCTTGATTCACGGTCTTGAAAAAGAGACAGTAGCCTCAAGAATTCTTCAAATCTTGATTCATGACCTTGACACAAAAAGTCACCACTTTGAAAAAGACACAGAGTGATGAGAATTAAGCTAGCAAGCTAGAGGTTCACAAAAACAAACATGGAAAAGACTTCAAGAAAGCTTTGTAAGGTGATCTCATTCATCAACATTGCATAGAATGGAATGCAATCAAATTGTCATGCTTATTCAATAGCTCATTCAAGAGGATTACAAGGACATACAAAGCTTTCTACAATATTATTAAGAAGATTTGCATCATGAGCTTTGCTTATGGAAGATATTGCATTCAAGGAAGCTTCAAGGGGATAATTTGCATATTCAAGCCTAATGTTCAGATGAAGAAATTCAAGGATGCATTGAATTGGATGATTCAAGGCTTGTGGAATGATCTTTCTACAATTGAAGAGTGCAAGGAGGAGTCAAATATCAAGCTTGGACTTCAAGATAATAATCAAAGCTTGGTGACATTGAATCAAGTGCAAGAAGACTTAAAGATTGAAGATTGAAGTTGAAAGCTGAAAACCTCTACGTTACGCCCATGACAGGTGTCACAACCATGACACTGGGTTGGAGCATCTCTCTGTTGCTCCCGCGATAGGTGTCACGACCGTGACACTAGGCTGGGCGAATTTTGCTATTCAAGCCCATCACTTATCTTAAGTTTTTATGTTAAAACTTATGTTTAATTAATTTGTTATATGTTTGGGCTATTTATATTAATTATTAGGCCCAAATTTTAGTTTGTTTTATTTAAGTTAGAATAAGTTTATTCTTATGGCCAAACATTCCAATTAGGGTTACTTATCCTTTGTTTACTATAAATAGTTGGCCATTCTCTATGTATTGGACAGATTACAGATTATTGATTAATGAAAATAGAACTTCAGTTTTTTTAAGAGAGTGTTCTCTTGTTTATTGATTCTTACTTGAATCAATGTTTATACAATCAAAGCTAATTACTTTGTGAGTAATTATTCTAAGGTTCTCTTTCACGAGTTGATATTGTGTCGCGGAGACTATATTCCAAGGTGCTCTATCACGAGTTGGATTTGGGTTCCGGACTTGGCTTCGAATATGATTTGGCTTTCCAAGGAGTCGCTTCCAAGTGTAAAGGTATTGGGTCTCAAGACAAGTGATTGAGGTTCGTATCACAGAGAGCTCTAGTGATTTTTTCAATCAGTAAGTCACCGTTTTGACTCAAACGTCACGACCTTGACTCCAAAAGTCACCATCGTGAACATGTCACATCAAATGAAATCTAAAAAGATTTCTAGCCATTGGAGACATGGAGGGAGCTACTATTGCTTGGTTTAAAGTGCCCAACAACCATATTTATTACTCCTATAAATACTACAAGATTCAAATGGAGTCAATAATTTATGCCAAGTGAAAATCAACTGTTATATTGAGTACAAAGCCTTCATTCTATTCTTTGATTCATATGTTATGTTTTAGAACACAAGAACTAAATTCTTCATATTCTTTAGTGTTCTTCATTCAAATCTAGTATGCTTCCTTGTAATCTTTATCCTATCTTGTACATAAGTCTTGTGAGACTTTAAACATAAAATCTATTGTATCTTGAGTGTGTGTTGGGTGAAATCCCATAAAATCTATTGTAAAAGGTGAAATCTCAAAGAACTAAGCTTGTAAAGTTTTGGGTGAAATCCCGGTTGTTTAGTGGAATCCTAAATCGGTTTGATTTAGGAGAAATGGACATAAGAGAGACAATTATACTCTGAACCACTATGAATCTTGGCTAAACTTTCTCTATCTCAATCTCTTTATTTTTTGTCTATTTACTTGAAATTGGAATTTATTGCATATAGGGTGTTAATTTGCATTAGAATTTGTAATAATCCTATTCATTCCCCTGTAGGATTGCTATACTTGGGACAACATTTGGTATCAGAGTTTATGCTCTTGCATTTCATAAAATCCTATAATTTTAAGAGCTAACGATTACTATCACTACGAGAATTTAATAGAATAGTGATGTCCAAAATGAGTCGCTAAACGTATATTTGGCGTCCCTTATTCTAAATAGCGACGCTTTTGCGACACAAACAAGGCGTCAGTAAAATGCTTGTCGCTAAGCCAATTTAGCAATGGGAAAAAAAAAGGCGTCTCTAGTAGCGACAAAAAGCAATGCGTCGCTAACTAGTGACGGGAAGAATGCGTCGCTAATATATAAACTGTTGTCGCTATTTTGGAGCCCAAAATCAAGGAGACGACATGATATAGCGACGTTTGATAGAGTCGCCAAATGCATTGCAAACATATAACGACACCTACCATATGCGTCGCTAAGGCCAGAGACGACCAGTTCTTTGTCGCAAATTTTAGCGACACACATTTCTCATTGCAACGGCGTCGCTAAATTTATAATATTAATTTTTTATTAATTGGGTATAATTTCATTAAATTAAATTAATATACAATGAAATATTAACAATAAAGCATTAAAAGTAATATAAATTAAAATTTTAATAGTAAAATTTAAAATAAATTTAAATGTAATTATTGTACATTATAATAAAAAACTAATATCATATATTATTCTAATAAAAGACGAAAACAAAATTTATTGTACTAGAAAATCATCAACAGAAGAGAGAAAAAATATATCACTGGCTATGGGGAGACTGGGGTGGGGGCTGGGGCTGGGGCTGGGTTTGAGATGGATCAGTAGCATCATCATCAATATTAAGCGCCGCTAGAACCTGATCTCGCGTGCTCTGCATAACACCGGTCACTAGTGCTACCACCCAATCCATTATTCTATGTTCTCGCTCATCAAGTTCCTTTTGCAGCTCCTCCCTAATTTGTAAACGCATCATTTCATGATCTGTTGAGCTGACTGTGGCTCTGGATGAGGAGCTAGGCCTAGCAAAGTACAGAGAAGCCTTTTCATCAACACCATATACCCTCCTATCACCCGGTTGTGCCCTAACTGTCTCAAGATACAGGGCCTCTGTGCATCAGGTGAAATATCTAGAGCGGCATTCTCTCCATCTTCATATTGTTGGGACAATTGAGAGAGAAGTTCATCAACACGTTCCTGTAGTAATAAAAAATTTACAAGTTAATAAATTAATATATAAAATTAAATAAACAATTAAAATATGAAATATATATTCAAATTAATAATAAAGCTTTTTACACCAACTTGTTTGTGCGCTTGAACAACTCTATCACTTCGGGATCCCGACCAAGCTACGCAATCTGAAAAAACAATAATATGAATTAAATTTAAAGTATAATTCAAAACTAATTTTAAAAATTAAATTAAAAATAAGATATCACTAGTCTTCTTTTGTGCTTGTCATGGGAAATGGAGCCACTTGTTTGGTGAGAGGGTCCAATACCCGGGTCGATTTTCTCTGTTTTTCGATTGGAGGAGGCTGTCGCATAAATTTTCTTATAGTCATCACTATTCGAATTTTTTTGCCAATTTTTCCAGACAGCCTCTGGAACGTTACTTGTTCTTCCTTTGTTCGAGTGGCGATAATTGTACATCAAATCAGCGTATCGCCTCCCAGCCAACCAATCAAATGCCCCCCTGACAGTATTTTCTTTGGCTGGGTCCCACTCATAATATTTCTGTTAAAATAAAAAACAAAGTGTAAAATACAAACTTAGTTAGTTAAGATAATAATTAATTTGCAAACATCTTACTGAAATTTCGACAGAGTTTCCCTTATAAATTGTATAAAACCCCCTAAAAAAAACGAACAAATTTTATATTCCAATATTCAATTTCATTCATGATATTCGCAAGAAAATACACATTCAAAACAACATTTAATAATTCAAACCCAACATATATAGGACACAACAATTAATAATTAATTGTTGATAATAATTAATATGCAAACAACTCAGAAATTATTACATTTTACCGAAATTTTGACAGAGTTTCCCCTGTAATATTAATAAAACCCCTTGAAATAAAACAAACAAATTCTATATTCCAATATTCAATTTTGTTCATTATATTCACAAGAAAATACACATTCAAAACAACATTTAATAATTCAAACCCAACATATATAGGACACAACAACTAATAATTAATTGCTGATAATAATTAATATGCAAACAACTCAGAAATTATTACATTTTACCAAAATTTTGATAGAGTTTTCCTTATAATATTAATAAAACCCCTTGAAATCAAACAAACACATTAAATATTCCAATATTATCAATTTGTCATTCATGCTATTCACAATATAAAAAACACATTCAAAAACATTTAGATCCTCAATTTCAAAATATATACGACACAATAATAGAGTATTAATTGATGATAAATTATACGTACCTTAAACTCGCCAAAAAATGCATTACGATCCTCCTCAGTGGTAAACCTCCATGTATACCCCGTCGATGAAACCACTTGCTTCAGTATGGAAGTAATTTGGGTAGCGACGGAGTGGGACTCATAGAACCTATATATAGTAAAATATTATTAAAAATGTACATAGTTTTGAAAATAATATTATAATAAATGAACAACAAAATAATCAACAATAGTACTTACTTTCCATTCTCATCAACTCTGACCCTCTTCCGCCCTGTGGAAGAGGTACTCTTAGCCTCTGATGGAATGGTGGTGAACAATGAATGATCTTGTGAATAACTAGAAGAAGGACCCGCTGAAGCACTGATAGAAGGCAGTAATAGTGATGAAAATGTACTCCCCATATACTGAGTAGCAGGTGCAGGTGCTGAATGTGGTGAATCCATTGCTGATGGTAAAGCACCAATGGGATTCTGGACTGTGCTAAAGTGGAAGACACTAAAGTGGAGCGACCTCTACCTCGCCCACGTAATCCACCACTTCTCATCCTGAAAAATTAAAAGACTATAAATTAGATTGAAAAAATGTCAATATATATTAATTTAAGCAATAAACATATACAATCCAAGTCAAATAAAGTAAAATATTAAATAGTTATGCATTTACTTTATTAATAAAAATAATCTCACTTTATAAACCTTCTAATCGATCGTACCAGTGTCCTCAAGGTACGGTTCTTCATCTGATGAAGTATCAAATTGTGTTTCTATTTCTGGTTCATCATAAGAAACTTCATTGTCCTCTTCAATTTCTATTTCATCACCCGTATGTTCATTCAATGACGTTATCGGTGCCTCCTTATCTTCTTCCCCGATGGTGTGGATTTCCATTTTGTCTTCTTGGAATTATGGGGATTCACGTGCAACTGAAGCACCAGAATAGCTTTTCAATAATTCAACAATACCTCTTGGTCTGATTTTGGTAACAACGTACCAATTTTTCTTGTCACAACGCAAATCGGGGTACCTACAATAATACACTTGAGAAGTTTGTGAGGAAAGGACAAAAGGTTCATATCTATTAAATTTGCGTTTACTGTTGACATCTACTATTTTGTACTCCGCATGAGCCTTCGTCCCAACGTTTGGTGTAGGATCAAACCATTCACAGTTGAACAATATTGTGCATTTGATAGGCCAATTAGGATATTCTACCTCCACAACCTCAATCAGCCTACCATAAAAATCATTTTCACAATCGTCGTAGTTTGATCCTTTAATGCACACCCCATTATTCATAGATTTTCTTATAGAACTAACACCTTCAACTTGGAACTTAAATCCATTAACAACATATCTCGAGTATGTTGTAACACGTGTCAATGGGCCTTTGGCAAGGTCTTTTATAAACTCATTATCGACACTATTATCTTTGTGTGCCTATAAAGTAAAGTAAAAAAATCGATCATAAGGTTTATTGGATAGGCTAGATGGGAATCTTACACATTCAACGAGAGACTAACATAATATTAGAACCATTCAGCGAATTCAATATCAATTTTCGTGTTCACTTCTTTATTAGAAACGTTAGGTGAACTTTGCCTTAAAAAGTCACTGTATATCCTGTATATTAAGATCGATAAAATATTAATGTATACACTTATATACACGTAATGAACATCAATTTTTCATTTCTTACTCGATGAAAGGTTCCACTTCAGCGCAATTAAGCAGAATATAAGTCTGAGCAGCCTTGTATTCATCCCCTACCATGAATCTCATTTTCGATCTTCCAAAAGCTCAACCCGGATATTTGAATATGGATAAATATCTTTCATCTTTATTTCTTCATCTAACCCATCGTTATCATGGCGTGGCACATTTCGATTCCTCGTTTGTACATGGTCCTTGAAGTAGTGAGAACAAAATGTTGATACTTCTTTAACCACATAAGCATTGCTTATTGATCCTTCAATGCGAGCCTTATTCCTCACATTGTTTTTCAACTTTCTAAGTTACCTAATACAATTCATAAAATTCAATTTCAATTTCATCAATATCTTTCGAACATTTACAAAACATATATTTATAAAGTTACCTCTCAAATAGATACATCCATAGGTATTGAATTGGTCCGACTATCTATAATACCCTAAACTTTTCTAACCGTTAAATATCAAGTATGAGAACCTAGAAAGAAAATATTTAAAAATAAAATTTTTAAATGCTAGTATGACCAAACCTAATTTTGGTATGCTAGATTGTACCTAATTGAATTTGAGTAAAATTCAATGTGAGTAAAATGAATACTTGATTACTAGAATGCATAATTGATGTGAATAAGATTAATATTAAAAATTTATGTGAACAAGTGTGATCGTGTATACTAAAGTGTAATTAAAAATGCTAAAATTATCAATTTCCAAATATGGAAGTAATTAAAAATGATAATGTGCAAACAAGTGTGGGTCTCACCCCACACCATATGAATTTCGGCCAAACTAGGCCTAAAAGAAAGATGTGTATATTTTTATGTTAAGTGATTAATTAGAATGTTTTAAGATAAGAAAATTAGATGTGGGCCCCATCTTTGACTAATTAAAATTGTATGTATAAAAACATTTTTTTTATAATTGTGAACCTTGAATTTTGCACCGTCTGAAACCCTCGGACATGCGATTAAGCCTCAGAAACTGAAATGGGCAAGAAAGGGTCGAAAAATCCGACGAACCGGCCCATCTGATTTGGAGGACCGCACTGGGCCCTCCAGGGACCGCACAAGCCCTGTGCAGTTTCGCACAGGGCTGTGCGGAACCGCACAGGCCCTGTACGGTCCCAAACAAGGGTTGTACAGTTCCCACTTTCCTGTGCGGTCCGTCTTCTGCTGTGCGGTCCAGAATGCTCCGTGTGCAGTTCCAGAAGGTCTGTGTGCGGTTTCGGGCTTCAGAACACTAAATCCCACATCGAAAAAACACAAAAACTCCCCTAGCTGCTATTCCTATATAAATTAGCCCTCCCAACTCACTTCTACACAACTTAACACTCAAAAGCTAGCTAAATCAAGTCTAATTGGTTAAAAGCTAGCCCCTTTTTTAAAGGCTTGGTTCGAAAGAGCTGCCTTTTAGTTCAAAGCTTTGTTCTTGTTGGGTGGTCTGTGGGTTCTCTCAAGCCAGTTCGAGGGAGTCCTAAGAGCCGTCCGAGTAGCCATTAGGAGGCTTTGGTTCCGCCG
>CATKHJ011259582.1:0-17370 GCA_949750685.1 Vernicia montana | reverse complement strand
CATTCACTTGAACCTCGTATCACATCTCATTTTCTTACTCATATTTACAAATTTCTCTTTCTACGAATTCTAACTACGCCTTCATATAACAATAAACTCAATACTAATACTAATTATGCTTCTTAAATACATAACAAAGCTCTTAACATTCATATCTATCCCATCTAGATATAATATGTTTATTGTTAGGAAGTTAGGGTATTACAGGTTTGATGTATACAAAATTACCGAAATAACTCTATGCTATAATCTTTCTTAATTATGTATTCAAGGACGTTTAAGTAATATCTACTTGTAACAATTTATTTATAACACTCCATTTTGAATATTACTTGCGTAATGAATATGCTTCGTTAAAAATCATGCTAGAAAATCTAGTGGGAAAAAACATAACTAACAAAAAAAGTATAATTCATGCGCTATTTTGTCATTGCATAGATTGCCTTATGAAAACCTTTAACCAAAAAAACCCTGTGGGACAAAAATTTAATTAAGAAAAAAGAGTATAATCTTATACTGATTTGTTTCCCTTGATGATAACAACATTTTAACATAGTACATACCAATCGATGAAATAATGCCATCCAAATATCACATTAGGTAAAGACTTAGTAAATAAGTCTGCTAGATTATCACTGAAGCGAATTTGGTAAATATCTCTTTTAGAGCTCATCCATATAAAGAATTTCGGTGAAATATATATATTTAGTTCGATCACCCTTGATATATCCACCTTTAATTTGTGAAATGCATATTGTATTATTCTCAAACAAACACAATGAAAGCATATTTGTTGAAGTACTTCAAAACCATAAAAATCTTTATATAATTGCGATATCATCATAAGTAAACACATATCCAGTATGAGATCTACCCTTAATGAATCAGACAAATAACCAACATCCACATGTAGACCAATGTCAAATATGAATCATATGAAAATATAACCAAATCAATAGTGCCTTGAATATAACACAATAAGTCTTTTACACCACTCTCATGTCTCTTGGTAGGTGCAGAGCTATACCTAGCTAAGAATTTTTCTTGCAAATGCAATATCAGGCATGATGCAATTAACTATGGTACTTTAGAATCAAATAGCTCTTCATTATCTTTTTTAGATCTAAAATAGTCTTTCTTCACTTCCAGTGAGCAGACCACTTATTGGTCGTGTGCTTAAGGGAAATGATTTATCATCACAAAATTACTTAAGTATCTTTTCCACATAAGTACACTGGTGTATGAGGACTCATTAGAATAAATAATCAATTTGCAGACCGATACAAAATTATGTTTCCCCTAAATCTTTTATCTTGAACTCACTTTTAAAATAAGTGTATGCTTCTTTGAGTTCGTAAGGAGTCCCATTTAGATCATCAATATATACTGCAGTAATAATATAACAATTATGTGGTCTTTTATGAATACACATGAACATAGTGTATCATTCTATATCCTTCTTTCAATAAGGATTCACTCAAATGAATATACCACATACGTCTAGATTGCTTTAATCCATACAAAGATCTATGCAATTTGATTGAATACATATCACGTGTTTGATGTGCATTCATCTCTGGTATCTTTAGTCCTTCTGGGACTCTTATATAAATATCATTTTCATAAGGCACATATCAAGCCTTTCCTTAAATGTCATACTAATCAAATATCAGAATGTGATCATATCCATAACAAGAGAATAAGTTTTCTCATAGTCATTACCAGGTCTTTATGAAAAACCCTGGCAACTAGCCTCATTTTATATCTTACCACTTCATTATTCTCATTACATTTTCGAACAAACACCCATTCACATTTTGGGGAGTCAGCATATATAACAGGTCTGAAATCATTGCGAGTCTAGTTCAGCCTGAATTTGCCTCTTTCTATAATGGTCAGTCATGTCTATATTGATATTCAATTATATTCATAGGTTCTGGATCCAAATTGTCTCTTAAAACAACAAGAGCAACTATTAAGACAAATTCATAGTCGACGATAAATGAATTTCTATCAAATCTTTTTCATGTATCACAAAATTAATCAAGATCTCGTAATTTTCATTCATATGATCATCAACTCTAGGAGCCATATCTAAAGGATTTAATTGTTCCATTATCTCAGTCTGTGTCTCATCATTGGCTATAACTTTTTTACTGATATATTCCTCTTCAAAAGGCTTCTCTTTAGGAGATTTTCTTAGTGACATTGCTTTTCTTTTCCGCGGATTTTTATCTTTAGTTTTAATTTACTATCCACGCTTTTGGCATGTTTTCTATTTTCAATAGGAACCAAAACCCTTGTTAGGGTATTATTAGCTAGGATATGAGACTTTATCACTCTTTTAGCATTTGTAAATGCATTTGGCAGTTGAATTGTAATTTGTTGCAACTGTATTATTTTATAAACTTCTAGTTCACTCTAACTTGTACGTGAAACAAAACTATTTAAAAGGTCTTCCTTTCAGGAATTTTCTCTACATTATTTAGCACTAACAGGTGCTTTTCATCCCCAGGATATGTGCCTCATCAAAATAAATTTTGAGTCTTCTCTGTGGACCCATTTTGAGGTAGTGCTATTGGTACATGCACGACACAACAAAAAAAACAAAGATGAGAAATGTTAGACTCACGTCCATGTACAAGTTATAAGGGAGAGTAGGTGTGATATGCATAATGGCATGTCATTCCAAACCTTCAAGATTTAATTGTTGAACTACAAGGTTAACACTTGAATTGTAGGTTCAACGCAACATATTTTTCATGTATATTGAGGATAAAACAATAATGAAATAATTCATAGATTATAATGTACAACTTATTGATAAAAGATAATCCAAATAAAATGTAAAAACATTAAAAGCAAAATCCAACAAAGCAATAATAATAATAATAATAATGCAAAATCTTAACAAATTACTCTTTCAGGGAGTCTATATATTGAGCTGAGTTGTGTTCTCTATGTGGATTATTTTTCTTCTAGAGTTCTCATGATTTATCAAAAGTACCTCACTCTTGAATTGTGACTTTTGGTTATCTACAACATTCACTTTAGGAACTGTTGCTGTACTAGTGGGCTTAACTTGTTAACAATTCATTGTTCTTTTCAGCCACCAGAAGACAAGCAATAAGTTCATTATATTTTATAAATTTTCACTCTCGCTCTCTATACTTCTACTGCAGGAGCATGTTAGAGTCATAAAAAAAATAGTATATGTTTTCTATAACATATTATATTTTGTAACTTTATCACCACACAATTTCAATTGTGAAGTAATTCTAAACATGATTGAATTGTATTCTGAAACATATTTAAAATCTTGTAGGTGCATATTTAGCCAATTATATTGAGCTTGTGGTAGTACCACAACTTTCAAGTGATCATATCGATATTTAAGGCTCTTCCAGAGAACACATAAATCCTTAACAGTGAGACATTCAATATTTAAATCCTTACTTAAATGATGTCTAAGTATGATCATAGCTTTTACTTTGTTTTACTTTGATGTTGTATTTCCTTCCTTAATAATTTCATAATTAAATCAGTCTTCCAAAAACTTATAGATAATTTATTTAATTCTTTAGGAACATAGGATATCAATTCTTTAATAAATTATAATACTAGTTTTTCAGAAATTCAGGATACTTAGTTCTTCAAGAACTTAGAGTACCAATTGTTCAGGAATTTATATTTTATTTATTTATTTAATTAGTTCTTCAAGAACTGTAAATAATACTAATTCTTCAGGAACTGTATTTATTTATTTAGTTATGCAAGAATTAAGAATACAAATTCATTAAAAAACTCTATTTAATTAATTAAAATTACATAGCATCAAATAATAATATCTCCATCAAACAACAATAATAAAATGTTTTCATCATCTTTGTTTCTATTTTCCATGAGTGCTTCATATTCTATGGACGATTGACAATACATATTCAGCAATTTATATGGTCTACGGTACAATTTAACAAATTGTGAGTTGTTGATCAATGAGCACCATGATTGCATATGGCATCTAAAATTCTAAATTGCACCAAGGACTTGACAGGTACTTTTGCAAGTATCTCCACTATCAAATCTTTAGGTAGGTTGGTCATTAATATGGCTAATTGCTACAAGCCTTTCATGTTAATAACGTATTGTAAATCGGCTTATTAGCACAGTAGATTAAAGACAATAATAAGAAATATAAAGCAATAAAGTAAAGAGAGAATAAGAGATAGAAGAAAATATATGTAAAGAGAAAAAGGGATCCAAACTCTTATTATTAGATTAATTCTAGCTTCTCTTACATATAGGAATAGCTAGGGTTTGGTGTATACAACATTACTGAAATAACTTTGTACTATAATCTCTTTAAATTATGTACTTAATGGTGTTTAAGCAATATCCACTTATAATAATTTATTTATAACAATTTTTTTAAATAATTAACAAAATAGAAGTTCTAGTCCTCTAAATTTACAAAATAAATAAATAAATAAAAATCTATATTGTATAACTATAATTAGTAATGCTTAACATTTTGAATCTAAATGATCATTAGATATGGTGTGTGATCCCATTATTTATAATATAGTTATAATACATGGTTTGGACATATTTAATTAATAGATATGGACAGTAATGAATCAAGTGATTTAATTAGGTTATGCAATTCATATTATTACTCGAGAATGAATTACACAGAGAAAGAAATGTAGTTACTATATTTCTCTTGATTTGTTACTTAATTACAAAATTTATACAACATATTTATAAAATTATGGTGCAATCTATTGTGCATATTTGCAGACTTGATTATTGGCTTAACAGAATGGAAGGGGCTGGCTTGTATGTGAAAATAAGTTATAGTGCATGTGGGTGTGGAGATGCCATGAATTAAGAAGCTTTACATTATTGACTATGGTGATTTTATATTCACACTAACAGCTAACATTATACTAACTAACTAACTAACACTCCCTCTCAAACTCAAGGTGGCGAAGAAGACATCTTGAGTTTGCGTCGCAGATCCTGAAATCTTGTTGGAAGATGTGATTTTGTAAAGATATTAGCAACTTGATTGGCAGAGGTGACAAAGATTAATTGAACAGTATTGTAAAGAAGATGATGTCGAACAAAGTGACAATCAATTTCTATATGCTTTGTGCGTTCATGAAAGACATCATTGCGAGCAACTTGAATGCTACTACGATTGTCACAATGAAGGATAGTAGTTGCTGATTGTTTAACCCCCATGTCATTAAGAAGCCAGCGGAGCCATAGAAGTTTGGAACTTGCATCGGCTAAGGCACGATATTTTGCTTCTTTGCTTGAGTGAGCTACAACTGACTGTTTTTTGCTGTGCCAAGAAATAAGCGATGTTCTAAGATAAAAACAATAACCCATTACTGATCGTCTATCTGTCAGATCTCCTGCTCAATATGCATCAGAATAACCTGATAAAACTAAAGAAGATATAGAAGAGAAAAACAATCCTTGAGATAATGTTCCTTTAATATAGCGAAGTATGCGAAGAACTACAACAAAATGAGTGGATCTAGTTGTAGACATGAATTGACTGACGATATGAACAACATAAGCAATGTCCGGTCTAGTGACTGTGAGATAGATTAAACTTCTAACCAATTATATATATTAAGGTAGGATCTTTCAGAAGAGAATCATTAGTTGCAGTGAGATGAACATTATATTCAATGGGTGTGAAAGTAGTTCTATTGTCTGTAATTCCCGTGCGGGAAAGTAAATCAGAAGTATATTTTATCTGAATAAGAGTGGAGCCAATTGAATCACAAGAGATTTCAAGTCCCAGAAAATAACTGAGAGAGCCAAGATCTTTCATCTCAAATTGATGATGAAGAAGTAATTTGAGATTAAAAATGCCAGTAACATCATTCCCTGTAATAATCATGTCATCAATATAGAGCAGTAGGAGAGTTATGCCTTGAGTTGTCTGTCTGATGAATAAGGCAGATTCATGAGGACTAGAATGAAAACCAAAATTTTTCAGTGTTGAACTGAATTTGGCTAACTAGGCCCGCGGAGCTTGTTTGAGACCATATAGTGCACGATTGAGCTGACAAACTTTCTGTGTAGATGAATAGCCAAGTGGAGGATGCATATAGACTTTTTCCAGCAAATCTCCATTAAGAAAAGTATTTTTGACATCCATCTGACTAAGTGGCCATTGTTTAATAGCAGCAATGACTAAAAGACACCGAACGAAAGTTAATCGTGCAACATGAGTAAAGGTTTCTTCATAGTTAATGCCATATTCTTGTGTGTATCATTTGGCAACCAGACGGGCTTTATATCGTTCAACTGATCCATCATAATGAGTTTTAATTTTGTAAATCCACTTAAAGCCAATTGTAGTTTTTCCTGCAAGAAGATCAACCAAGTCCCAAGTATTAGTTTTCTCAAGAGCTTGGATTTCTTCTGCCAGTGCTTGCTACCAGAGAGGGTCAGAACTAGCCTCATGGTAATTACGAGGCTCATACAAAAAAAGAAAACTAGAATAGTAATGATAATCATTAAAATGGATTGGTTTTTGAGTTACCCGAGTAGAATGACGACGTTCCTTAATTAGTGGAGAAGAGTAGGGACAAGCACAGGTTAAGTTGTAGCAGGCATATTCTCCGTAGATGAGACCATTTTCATAGTAGGAGAATCAGGTGTTACTATTGAATTTGTAAATACTTTTGTATCACCAGACGGAAGAACTCAACGGATGGATTAGTAAATATATGATCAATACTGGAGTCATGAAATTTATAGATACTAGAAAATATAGTATTTTCTCAAAAGACAACATGGCGAGAGATATGCAATCTACTGGAAATGGGATCCCAACACCGATAACCTTTATGTTCGATTCCATATCCTAGTAAACAACAAAGATGAGCACAAGGTTCTAGTTTTGTGTACTTATGAGGTTAGAGTAAAACAAAGCAAGCACATCCAAAGACTTTGAGAAAGTTATAGTCAGGAGACATACCATATATTTGCTCAAAGGGAGAGATATTACCGAGAACTGGAGTGGGAAGATGATTAATGGTATATATAGTGGTTAAAGTGGCTTCTCCCCTGTGAACCCTTAATTTTGCACCCTTTAGAATACAATCAAACCCTAGAGGCACCTAGGCTCGGTAAACAGACCTCTGAAAGCCGAAATCGCCAAAGATCCTAAAAATTGAGAATCCGAGCCTCAGGACCCAGGACCCATCCCTCAAATCTTTAAATCATCTTTATATCATCCAGGATAGGATAACGAGCACAACGCAATTGGAATAATGTAAAATGGACATGAAACGAGCGAGAACAAGCGAAAACGGGCCGAACGAGTTGAAGCGGGGCCCATGATAGCACAACCCTGTGCGGTGACCGCATAGGCACGTGCGGTCATATTTTTGTGACAGCACGTAGCTGTGTGATCATGTGCACTATTTTGCGATCCCATATTGGAAAATGTGCAAATTCGCCTCTAGCCTTCTCCCTATATAATTTGCACCCCCAGCTCATTTTGGACAACTCAGAGCTCGCTTGATCAGCCCCCTGAAGCAAGCCAAAATACTCTTTTTAGCTTAGTCCGAAAGGAACGAGCTCCCTAGTTCTAATTTTTCTTTTTTATTTCTTGCTTTGCTATTGCTTTTTGCTTTGCAAAGCAAGATTGGGTTGAGACTTCCCGAGCCGACCCATCAAGTCAAAAGTTTTTCGCTATCCAAGGCAAGCTTCCCGCCATCAGAAGCAAGCTGTCGCCCACCGTTCGAGGCAAGTCCGCCGCCGACCGGGACAAGTCTCCTCCATCTTAAGGTAAGTTTCTTTTACTTTTTCTCTTTTTTTTTCTTTTGTTTTCTTATTTTCTTGTTCTTTTATTTTCTTGTTTCTTTTATTTGTCTAGCTTGCTTTATTGTTTTCCCCTTAGGGATTCTTTGCATGTTCCCTTCTCTTTCATCCCATTCTTCTTTCCTTATTTGTTTTTAAGGCATGTTAATTAGAACCTAACTTAATTAATAAATTGATAATCAGTTAAATTGGTTAAATAATTAATCAACCCTCTTTTTTATCAATCAATCTGAAACATGATAAAAGGCTCAAACTAAACAAACACCCTTCGCAAGAAGGGCGAACTACGTAGATTTTGATTGTCATTCAAAGGGATATATAGGCATGCTTATCTAAAGCATCAAATCCAATTAAAATAAACTCTCTTCCTCTTTCACCTTCTTCGCATAGTTTAGATTTTATGTTTTCTTTTGTTTCTTTGTTTTGTTACTTTCATTATTGATTTAATTTGAGGAATGTGTAACTCTCCTAGAACCCATAAGGGCTAGAGGGAGTATCCCCTAATTTGACTCATATTGTAAATTTAACATTTCTATTGCTTTCTTTATTTTATTGCTTTTATTACTTCTTTTACTGTTTTACTTTAATTCATGCATATTTAATTATTCATTTATTTATAATTGTTCATGAAATTTATTTTAAACCATTAAGCATTAAATTTACTAAACTAATTAAATGAACCAAAAACCTAGTCTCCGAATCCTCTTTGGTTTCGAGACTAGTGATCTTTTTTCATTGGGATAATAATTGGAGTCATTAATTGCATTTTTCCCTTAACTTTTCCCAAATAAAATAAAATTAAGGTGGCGACTCTCACTTTCACTTTTCAAAATCAACCAATCTGAACCCGAGGGTTCCATCGTGAGTACAAACCCGAATGAGCATTTTGATCCTCTTTAGCGGATAGAACCGATGCTCGGGCGAGGCCTCACATCTCCAAAATTTTTTAGGACAACTAGAGGATAGTAGGAGTGCTCTAACAGAATCTAAGATATGACGATGTTTTCGTTCATCTCTACCATTTTGTTGGGAAGTATTAGGACAAGATCGTTGAACTAAAGTTCCTTATTTATGAAGGAACTGTAAAAGACTGGACTCTTTGTATTCCATAGCATTATCAGTCCGAAAGATTTTTATCGGTCGTGAAAATTGTGTTTGGACCATCTTTGCAAACTGAATATAGATTTGAGGAAGCTCATATCTATTTTTCGTACAAAAGAGCCAAGTAAAACGTGAGTGATCATCAATAAAAACAACAAAATATCAATTGCCACTAACAGTGGAGGTAGGAGAAGGTCTCCAAATATCAGAGTGAACTAAACCGAATGAAATATCACAATGAGAGTTATTATTGTTGAATGATAAAAGAGGTTGTTTAGCAAGTTGATAGTGTGTACATTGAAGTTCTACAGTTTTAATATTCCCTAAAACACCACTAGAAATTAAAGGATGAAGTTTACTGAGTTAGGAATGATTCAAACGCAAATGCCAATGGAATAATGGAGAAAAACAGGATGTAGTAGAGAGAGAATTTTGAGGAATTTGGAGGGAAGTGAGTTCAAACAGCCTCTCGATCTTGAGTCCACCCCTCAGAAGGCATCTCGTCCGCGGGTCTTATACCTGACATCCATTAGAGGAAAAAATGATAGTTAATCCTTGATCACACAATTGGCCTACGGAGATGAGATCTATAGCTAGGGAAGGCACTAGATACATATCAGGTAAACTTAGATTAGGAGAAGAAATAGTGCCAACATGACTGATATCCATTTTGCTTCCATCAGCAGTATGAATAGGAGGTAAAAAAAATTGTTCTTTGTTTTTGATAAAAACATGTTAGGATCAAAGGTTATATGATTACTACATACAAAGTCAATTAAGAAATTTTTGTTACCTGGGTATACAGACATGGCACTAGAGGAGGAGGCACTGGAAGACATAACCTTTATAACATAGACTCGAGAACTGAAAGAGTGAGGACAGAGAAGAAGCAGACGAGTTGTCTGGTATAGCAGCATTGGCAGAAGATGTTCCAATTTCTAAGGTTTTTCAAGACTTAGTTTGGTTGTTTCTTGGTCTTGATGGGCGAGTGAGACAGTTGCTCTTAATATGCCCGAGTTTGTAATAGTATCTGCACTCAATGGTTGGACAATTAAAGAAAGAATGGCCAGGTCGATTGCAATTCTTATAGTACTGAGATGAGTGAGTCTGTGATGGCCTGTGAGTAGCCAGAGCTTGTTTGGAGGGAGTTGGTTTGCCAATTTGCAAACGAGTTTCTTCAAAAATCAATTCCTTGATTACTGTTTCGAGTGTTGGTAGAGGATCTCTGTGCAGCAGAGATACTCGAATAAGTTCATTTTTAGACCGGAGAGCCATGAGAAACTGGATCAAGTGGAGTTGATCTTCAGTGATCTTAGCTTGAGTGAGCTAATTCCAAATGGGTTGCATTTGGCTAAGGAAATCGTTGACAGATTGTCTAGATTCTTGCCTCATACTATTCAGAATACTCCATAACTGATAGTGATGAACGAGACCGGAGATTGTGTACCTGTTTGCAAGAAAATCTCAAATTTCTTTTGCAGTATCAAATTGATCAAACTGAAAGTGAAGAGTCAGAACAGAGGTGTTACATAACCAAATAATAATTTAATGATTTTACATTCCCAATCATCAACACGATCATTGTATTTTGACTCAGCTTCATCTTGAGTACGGACAGGTTTGGGAGTTCCGCTAGTGACTATTCTCTAGTATTTAATTCCAATAAGATAGTTTTTCATGCTACTTGCCCAAAGATTGTAGTTGGTGCCATTTAAAATGGTCACAATAGGTTGAGCAACATTGATTTTCTCCATAACTCTTAAGATAAAGTGAGAATTTCACAAATCTAATGGTAAAAATGAGTTCAGGAGGTCGAAAAACCTTAAGAACCGGTTCCTGATGTTTGAAAATCGATACAGAAGTGGTTGAACCGGTGAGTCAAATCTAAAGTCAACTGGTTTGATCTAACCAGACCGAGATGATACGTGGCAATTTCTGAGTGGCTGACTGGATGATGTGCCACTGACAGATGACACATGGCAGATTCTGAGTGGGTGATGTGGCAGTGACTGGACCAGGTCTGCTTATGCGGTGCTGACATGGTTGCTGACTGGGTCGTCTTCTTCCATGGGCAGCGCGTGTGGCCCGTGGCGCGAGTGGGCTAAGTTTCAGTGTCTTCAGGCGGCGCGTGAGGGAGCGTCTGGAGTTCGTTTGGGGTGCGGTTGGTCTTGAAATTCTTCTAGAGATTAGTGCTTTGTAATAATGTGGTCAGAAATTTTTTTTAATGTGTGCATGAAAATCGAAAAGTGACAAAATTCTTTGGGACTGAAAAATGAGACTAAAACTTCATAGGGGCTGGATTTCTTGTCTTTTGATTTTTAGCTCAAATGTATGGACTCTAATACCATGTTACTCGAGAATGAATTTCACAGAGAAAGAAAGGTAGTTGCTATATTTCTCTTGATTTGTTACTTGTTTACAAAATATATACAACCTATTTATAGACTTATGATGCAATCTGTTGTGCACATTTGCTGGCTTGATTATTAGCTTAACAGAAAGGAAGGAGCTAGTTTGTATGTGGCAATCAGTTGTAGTGCATGTGGGTGTGGAGGTGCCGTGAATTAAGGAGTTTTACATTATTAACTATGGTGATTTTTCATTCACACTAACAACTAACATTATACTAACTAACTAATTAACTAACATATATTATCACATTGATCTCAACTAGCTCAAAACTATCACTTTAATATGATGGTGTGAAGTGAATATGTTTGGATAGGTGATCATTAAAAATATTATAAATTTCAATTTAAATCTTAAGTATAAAATTATAAAAAATAGACATAACATCAAATTTTAAATATTTAATTGTTTAAAATCACTAATGACTAACTATCTAAATAGAATAAAAATAGTAATCACATATTGATTCTATTTTGAAAAAAATATAAATGGTCGCCATAGGAATTTGATTCAACGCATAGAACATAAATACTCGCTATAGCTACTACTCTTCTTGGACGAAAGCTTCAATTCAAATTCTTTACAGTATTTAGATATCGATTTTAAAAAATCAAAATTATATTTTATAATAATTATATTTTTTTTCTAAACTTTATAATATAAATCCTAGAAATTCTCACAAGTTACAAGAAAGAGTCCATTTTTTTATAAAGTCAAAGTTAAAATAAATTTAGATTGATTTTTTAATGTGTAAGATATAATTATTAATATTTTAAAATTTCTTTATTGTTTTTATGTCTTTCTTTCAATTTGTTGCATTTGATTTTTTTTTTTTTTTTTATCATCAATATTTGATGTTTTTAGTATAGGTTTATAGGTAGATTTATAACTAATATGAAAAATAAAAAAAATAAGGATAAAGTAATATTTAATCCCTGAAATTTATCTAAAATAATGATTTCGTTCCTGCAGTTTGAAAAAATTACTATTTAATCCCTGTGATTTTATTCTGTTAAATAAAATAGTTATTCCATCTAAATTTCTTCAAAATTCCATTAAAAAGAAATTAAAAAAATAAAAAAATAATTATTAATACTTAAAATACCCCTACCATCACTGTATGTTAAAATACCCCTACCATCACCATCACATCCCTTATTAATCCACAAAAAATCAATCAATAAAATATACAAATCAAATTTTATTTCTTTTTATTTCATTTGCTTTCTCATAATCATAATCAAATATTATCATAGTTGTTATGTATTTTTCTTATGTGTAAATTTTTTTCAATTAAACCTTTAAACAAAATTAAAAAAATAAAAAAGCACTGCCCAGTACCCACGCATGCAAGCCAAATCCAAATCCCACACAAATCTCACCTCTCCCTCAAAAGAAACAAATTCATTTCATTAGAGAGAGAAGAGAAAGTTGAATAATTTGAATATTATAAGAACGAAAATAAAAAGAGAATGCGGCCACCAGATATGAGTTTGTGGAGGAGAATTTCAATTTTCGGGTTATTTTTGTTGGATCGAGAATTGGGTCATGTTGGTGGTTCAATACCATTTGCTTCACACCATTGCGCTATGAGGCTGCGCAGTACATAGTTTGGTGTGAGAGCAATACTGTTAAGGGTTTGTTGTGTTTTTGGACGTGAGCAAATTTTTTTTTTTAATTTTCATATAAATTTAAATATTTAAGAAGTCAAATTTTTTTTGTCGAAGTGTCCTGATTTGGCAAGATTATTTGATGAATAAGGGAAAAATAATGAGGTTTAAGTTGACAATTTGATGTCTATGTAATATTTATTTGTCCTTTTCTTTAAGTTGATGGGTACTCTGTTTTCATTTTTATTTTTTTCGTGTATGAATTGGCTTTGGATTTGATGTTGGAACATTGGCTTTAGATTTGATATTGGAACATTATCAATAACCAGAAATAGAAATCCAAGATGATTTTTTATTTTTCATTTGTTTTTAGTAAGGAGAAATAAGAGAAATAGAAAAGAGTAGGTAGAAATGAAAAACTTAAGTATAAATGAGGAGCATTTTAATCTTTTTATAGATTTTTAACGGTAAAAGTGACGAAATGATCATTTAGTCTAACGAAATCAAATTTCAAAGACTAAAGAGTAACTTTTTCAAAATATAAGGACGAAATTATTACTTTCATTAAATCTTAAAGACTAAATAGTATTTTATCAAAAATAATAATAATAATAATAAGGACAAAACAATAAAAATTGTAATTTAGTGTGATCGTATATAGTGATGCTTTTGTAAATATATATAAAATAAAATAAAAATGCAACATATATAATAAAGATAAAATGATAAAATTGTAATTTAGTAGAATTTATGAGGGATGTTTTTGTCACAACTGTTACATTGTGCTTTTTGTATAGACTACTTACATTTGTTGATAGGTCCAACTATAAAATAAATAAAAATACAATTTGAATAATAAAATTGTTATTAATTTGTTATCATAAACATATAAACTACTTATATAGAGTCAATCAACACAAATGAAGTATTTATTTAAAATAAAAATAAAAAAAGGTAATGGTATTTACGATACTTAGAGAAAAAATAATTAATTATCCTTTGTACAAGTTAATGGTATTTACAACTTCTCTCATCCCCTTTTAAGGAGATAATATCCAATTTAAGACATGTATTATACATAAAAGTTTAATCTGGGTGTTGTAAAATATTGCTATTTTTGTTTAGATCTAAGTATATGATTTTTTTTATATTTAATCATATAAACTCATATATGGGTTTCATAGGGATGAAACCCAGATATGGGTACCTTTTTTAAAAATAAAATTTAAGTTTTAAATTTTAATATTTTTTATTATTTAAAAATATAATTTTTTAAAATTTAAAATTTTTTATTATTTAAAAATATAAAGTGAGTTCCACAATTTCAACTTTATCAAATTCATAAAATGTTAATGCTCAATTGACAAACAGACCTTTAATTAAACTAAAATTAAACATTGAGAGTTGATTGGACTAAAATTTTTTACAACATCCACATTAAACTTTTGAATATAATACAAAGGATAAATAACACATATTATTTATGAATTATTGACTAATGTACATTATTGTCACTCAATTAATTTTTATTACATAAATTTCAGTCACTTTTCACTAATAGCTTCATGAAAGTCTTGAAGCCAATTTCTGTCAATCTGACTAATGGAAAGCTTACATGGCAGACAGGTAAGCAAATATCAGTCACTTTTCACTTATAGCTTCATGAAAGTCTTGAGACACGTAAGCAATTTTAAACTGATTTCTTTGTAGTCAATCCCAAAGTCAAACAACTTTCTCTCTCCTCTCAATTACACACGCCCAACAACTCCCAAACCTTCTTATTAACTCCCTCTTGAATTGATCCCAGCAAGAGTCACTATAGCAATCCCATATGTAATAAGGGTTTGGGAGAAAGTTGTTTGGGGCTAACGTGGCAAAGAAAACAGTTTGAAATTACTTAGCAGGGCCGGCTTGGCATTAAGGCAGTTGAGATGGCTTCCTCAGGCCCAAAAAAAAGTAAAAGCTCTTTTTTTTTTTTTTTTTTTTTTTTTTGGTTAAATAAAGACTCTAAATTTCGGCCTCAAAAAGTAAAAGCTCCATTTTTTTTTTTTTTTTGGGTAAATAGAGGCCCCAAATTTTGATTCATAAAAAGTAAAGGCTCCATTTTTTTTTTGTTGGTAAATAAAGGTCCCAAATTTTAGCTCCAAAAAAGTAAAGTCCACAATTTTTTTTTCTTTTCTAAATACATGCATTGCCTATAGAATATTATTCACCATATTTATAACGGTTGTTTCCACTGAAAGAAACTTTTCAAAATTAAAATTATTAAAATCTTATTTAAGATTAACTATATTGCAAGATATATTGAACATATTAGATATATTATCTATTGAAAGTAGTATACTAAAATATTTTGAATATAAAACTTTAATAAGTAATTTTACAGCTGAGAAAACAAAAATGATGAAATGAATTTTTTTAAATACATTGAAGAATTTTTTTATTTTTTATTTAGACTTCCTCTAAAATCTTGTCTCAGGCCTCCGATTCACTTGATCCGGCCCTGTTACTTAGGTGTCTGCCACGTAAGCTTTTCGTTAATCAGATTGATGAAAATTGGCCTCAAGGACTTTCATGAAGCCATTAGTGAAAAGTGACTAATATTTATGTAATAAAAATTAATTAAGGTATAATAATGTGCATATTAGTCAATAGTTCAAGGACAAGAAGTGTAATTTACTCTAATACAGGCCCTAAATTGGGCATTATCCCCCTTTAAAAATGTGGAAAGTGGAAGAATTCGAGTTTGGTTTTATAAATTACAAAAATTATCACAAATTTGGTGAGAGATGTTAAAGGGGAGAGTTGCTCCCATGTAACATGCAATGTTAGCAATGAAAAAAAAAAAAAACTTATATAATTCATATTACATGTATTAAAATTAAAATCTCATACCTTAAATCTCAATTTATTTATCTTTTTTTTATTAAATATTCATGTTTTATCTTGAGTTAAACACTTAAAATGATTTATCTCATTTTATTTTATTAATTATTTTATTATATGATCGATTAATAAAATAAAATAAGTCATATAAACTTCAACATCTAAACATCTTATTATTATCCCTAATACCTAGAAACTCGGAATTTGGATGGAAACTGTTAGATAGTAGTTGTTAGTTGATGGTTGTATTTAATAGTTATTAGTTAGTAGTTGCATTTAATAGATGTTAGATAGTAATTGTTAGTTGGAGGTTATACTTAATGGTTATAGTTTAATTCTTTTGTATATAAATAGCTCTAAGGTAACTCTTGCAAGACACATAATATCAATAACAAATTCTCAATTTTCTCTCTTGTTTTCTCTATAGTATCTCTGATAACATGGTATCAGAGTCCCACTAAAATTTTCTCTTTGAAAATTCTAGTATGAAATTTGGTCTCTTATTTTTAATATACACAGTTTTGATTCAGTTCATTTTGGATCGGTATTTTGCAAACTTACAGTGGTTTATATATACCATTATGTTCCTCTTTTCAAGACGAATCCAACGCAACCAACTGGAGTCTAATCGGACTTCGGAAGAGCCCGTACGGACCTTTTAAAGTTCCAAGTACTATTATGTAAATTTATAGATTTAGAGGTCGAAGACAATCCCAATCAGCTGCCACGTTATCAGACGCCAGCTATCACATCAGCAACCAGTTAGCGCCACGTCAGCATCTAGTCAACGCCACGTCAGCATTTAGTCAACGCCACATCAGCATCCAGTCAACACCACGTCAGTATCTAGTTATCAAGTCAGCCAATCAGTGTCTGCCAGGTGTCATCCGGTTCGATTTGATCAAACCAGTTGACTTTAAGTTTAATTCACCAATTCAACAACTTTTGTACTAATTTTCAGACATCAAGGACTGGTTCCTAAGGTTTTTCGACCCTTGAATTTATTTTTGCCCTTAGATTTTTGAAATTCTCTCTTTATTATATAGTTATGGAGAAAATCAACTCTGCTCAACCTATTGTAACCATTTTAAATAGTACCAATTACAATCTTTAGGCAAATAGCATGAAAAGCTATCTTGTTAGAGTTAAATATTTGAGAATTGTCACAGGTGGAACTCCCAAACCTGTCCGTCTTCAAGATGAAACATGTTGACCTTAGTGGTGTGATCCAACTAAGTCAATCTCAATTTTGATCTTGGCAATCAAGTTGAACTGATCTAACATTTCAACTTAGTGTATTTTTCAGATAAAATGACTTACTAGTGCTTGAAAATGAAGTACTTGGAGAATCCTCTATAGTAGTCTGCCTGACCTGTAAGTTGCGCCCGCAACAAACATATAGCGCCCGCAACAAGCTAGTTGCGCCCGCAACCAACATATCACGAACGCTACCAAGCTTGAGCCAAAAACAATCATTTCATCCAGTAGAGTTCGCGGCCTCCCTCGCGAA
>CATKHJ011258779.1:0-10443 GCA_949750685.1 Vernicia montana | reverse complement strand
GAAAAGCAAGAACAATGAAGATGATAATGAAGTTTGGTTGCCTGAAGGATTTGAGAAAAGAATGGAAGGGAAGGGACTAATAATAAGAGGATGGGCACCACAAGTATTGATTCTTGAACATGAAGCAGTGGGAGGATTTGTTACTCATTGTGGATGGAATTCAACACTTGAAGCAATCACTGCTGGATTGCCAATGGTTACTTGGCCAATAGGGGCTGAGCAATTCTATAATGAAAAGTTGGTAACTGAGGTTTTAAGAATTGGAGTTAGTGTGGGGGCACAGAAGTGGGAAAGAACGGTAGGTGATGGTGTGAAGAAAGAAGCTATAAAGAAGGCAATTACTAGTGTTATGATTGGTAAAGAAGCAGAGGAAATGAGATGCAAAGCAATGAAGCTTGGGGAAATGGCAAGGAAAGCTGTTGAAGAAAGTGGATCTTCTTATTCTAATTTGAATTCCTTTATTGAGGAATTGAGGAGTAAGAAGATTTAAAATTTTATTAACACTACAATTGGATTTTAGTTTCAATAGAAAACAATTCCTATTAAGTTGGATCCTTCCCTTTATTAAGTGCATATTGTTGTCTTGTTATTGAAAACTCTGTTCCATATAGGACACTCCTTAATCTAAGGGCAGAGGATTATCAAAATTTTTTTGCTCAGTTTGATGGATACAAAATTTTCTATTCCTATGTGAAGGTTTAACTCGATTATTAAGTGTATCTATTTCCTATCTTATCGATTAGAATTCAAATATTGAAACGTAATTGAATTATGTATCAATGGAAAGTAATTTTTTTTTTTTTTTTTTTTTATATAAATTCTTTAATCATGGCATATATTAGATTGAAGAAATTTATTTAGCACAATGCATGTCCAGGTGAATAGTGGCGGATCTAAACTCTTATTGTGTAGGATGAATATATATAAATGATGAAGGACAAAAATAACTTATGATTTATTGGGTCTATAGACAACAAAAGCCCATTACGACTTATGGACACTTATTATTGAAGAAGGTCATGGATCCAATAAAGGGCCTGTGGAAGAAAAGCCCAAGAAATCAATCCTCAAGAAGTTAGGCGAAGACATCACTTCATCCCCTCTTCAAAGTCCTTCTCCCATAGCTACAGTAATGAAGCTTGTTCAGTAAGTTTTCCAATTGAAGCTAAGGTCATCAAGTACATCAATCAACTTACTTTTGTCAGAAGATAGTCATGCTTATGCGGCGCACCCACGCCTACTGACATACCAACCGCCCTTTACTTGGCAAGGGACAGGTATAGGTTTCTAGCTTATAAAACCTATGTACCTACTTCACCGAAAGAGAGATATTCCTTATTTTCCTCAATTGCCCTTTTGTACCTAAGAAGGGCTAAGACATATAAAAGGAGAAAGGTAATCTCAAAAAGATAGATTGAACTCTATACTCTTCTCATCTCCTTTCTTATACTAAAAAAGCTCTGAAACTATTCAAACTAAAGAGGAAAGACTTCCTACTCCGGTAGTTATTCATTGACATTTAACTGACTTGACCGTCGGAGGCTCTTCGCCAGGCAACCAGCCTGGCCCTCTTAACTGTTCTTTGTCTTTGCAGGCTATATAGGACTAAGGCCCAACAACTGAGATCTAGCCCAAGTAATATTTATTGATGCAACTCTCATCAAAATGGCGCCGTCTGTGGGAAACGTTGGCGGATCTCTTTGAATATTGCATATTCTCTTCTCATTTAGAGAAAAGCAATACTTGCCTTTCTTTCTTGACCAAGAACACAATCTTTCACTTCTTAAGCCACCTAGAATACCTAATAGCCTAAAAACATTATCTTCAACTAAGAAACCATGACAAACAATTCAACTCCAAGCCCTACTCACTCTCAATAAGTATCCCCTCCATCAGAAAATACTCAAACCCCTTCGACCATTGACCTAAATGCCTCTTTGCAATACTTGAGCACACTGATCCCTCAACAGACCTCTTCAGGTCCCAGTACTGCTCCTCATGCTACCATAAATCCTGAGCTTGCTCTTGCACTCCAGCTTTTAAACACCCTCGCTTCTGCCATTCAGACTGCTCAGTCACAACCACAACCAACACCTTTAGGTCAAAACGTAAGTGTTGTCCCTAAAACAGCTAGAAAGGAGATAACACGGCGATTAACTTTTGAAAATCCTTCCGGGAAAGATCCCATTTTGGCAGAAAATCAAACAGTGATCAGAGGGAGGGGAGAAAGGGTGAGGTCAGAGATAGTACATGTAGAAGGGGAAGATTTGCCTATACAGGAGGAGGATGATGTAGAAATACCTTCACCTAGGAGAGAACATACTGTGGAAACATCTCCACCTAGGAGGGAACATGTGCATGGGCGTGATAGAGGAAGATATGATAAAGAAGGTAAACGCTCACGTCACTATGACAAAAATGATATTGAGTGAAGTAGCAGGAGAAATAGTAAGAAGAAGGGTAGATTTAGAGAAAGAGATAATTTGGAGGGGCATTCAAGGAGAAGAGAATGGAGCAGTGATGAATCTGAATCTAGTTCTTCTTCACTAAAAGGAGGCCAGGGAGAACAAGAAGCAACAAGTAAAGGAGA
This sequence comes from Vernicia montana, assembly GCA_949750685.1. Lineage (NCBI taxonomy): Eukaryota > Viridiplantae > Streptophyta > Magnoliopsida > Malpighiales > Euphorbiaceae > Vernicia > Vernicia montana. The sequence continues at coordinate 7,853 of CATKHJ011258779.1, read as the reverse complement.
ACAAGTTAAAATGAGAAAGAAACTGAATTTTTTTTTGGAAGAGTTCAATGAAGATGGGAATAAAAAATGGGAAGATAAGAGTATGAAGTTAGCCCTAAAATCTCCTTTTGTTCAGTCCATTAGTGGATATCGCATGCCTAGGAAATTCAAACCATCTTCTATAAGAAAATACAATGGCGAAGCAGATCCTAGAGTCCACATCATGGATTACAAACACGTTGTTGAACTCCAGACGATGAGTGACGAAGCGTTATATCGGGCTTTCCGAAGTTCATTGGAGATGGCAACAACCAGATGGTTTGATTCACTAGAGGAGGAAAGTATAACCTCTTTTTGTCAGCTGGCTATCGCCTTTATGCATCGCTTTGTTTTTAGTATTTCAGTGAAGAGAAAGACTCAATATCTGGAATTAGTTACACAAAGAGAGAATGAGCCTTTAAGAGATTATATGGCTTGATTTAACAGAGAAACTCTCAAAGTCACTCAGCTTGATCAAAGTAGAGTGGTCGAAGCTTTGCAAAATGGTACTTCTTATACCGATTATTTCAAAGCATTATGTAGACATGCTCCTCAAACCTTAAAGGACTCTATGGGCATAGCACAAAAATATCAGGCAAGATGACGCCCTTGCCTTTAGCCATTTTTCAAAGCAAAGAAAGACAGAAGTTGAAGTATACTCGAAAGAAGCGGTAAAGCCTAAAAAGGGAGAACAAAAAGAAGTAGCAGGTGGGGGAAATAAAATGTTAGGCAGGAAAAGTGGAGGTCAGAGCCGAGCAAATAGAACTCTGCTTGACTTTGATATGAGCAAGTTCACGCCTTTGAACGCCAGTCCAGCGGAGGTATTCGCTACATTCAAAGATTAAAATATATGGGTTCGACCTCAACCCATGAACGCTCTGCCAAACAAGAGAGATAGAAGTATGTTTTGTCTCTTTCATAATACTCATAGGCACAATATCAATGATTGTAGACAGCTAATTCAAGAAATTAAAAGGCTGATAAATCAAGGGTACTTAGGAAAATTCATGAGGAAGGATGGCAAAGATAGGGCAGGACCCAGCAGAGACAGAGAAAAGTAGGTGGTGAATGATGGGTCAGCTGGTGTTATTCATTGCATTACTGGGGGGCCAGCTAAAGTTATTGTTAGCAATAAGAAAGCGAAGGCCTTAATGAGAAGAAGGGAGGAGCCCGAATTTGTGTATTATAACAAGACGAAGGTCAATACTGAAAGACCTGACGGAAGTACACTTCGCATTCCACATGCAGACCCTCTAATCATCCAAACTGTCATTGTAAACTATGTAGTAAAACAAATCTTAGTAGATGAAGGGAGCTCTGTCAATTTATTGACGGCTGAAGCTTATACCAAAATGGGTTTCAAAGAAAGTGATTTGGAAGAAGTAGGAAGCCCAATCCGTACCTTGGACGGAATAGAGATCCCATCTGCTAGAATAGCGAAGTTGCCATTCACCGTAGGAACAGCTCCTGATAGTGTAACGATAATGGCTACTTTTGTTATAATCAAAATGCAACTTTCTTATAATGCCTTGCTTGGTAGACCATTATTGTATGAGTTGGATGCTTTTACCAACATAAGGCATCTCAGAATCACGATCCTGAAGTTGGATGGTGGTGACTTTTGTATATATGGCACACAAGAACGAAGTGAGTTCAAACAAGAGAATAAGAAAATGAAGAAGGATTCAGCTGTAATGCAAGTCGAAGAGGTAGCAGTGATGGAAGCAGTTGCCTATATCCCATAACAGCGAACTGAGCCAGTTGAGGAGCTAGAGAAATTTTTGGTGAAAGAAGAAGAGCCTGAAAAATTCTTGTTGATTAATTCTTCTTTGGAAAAAAATAAAAAATATCAAGCAAGTCAGTTCTTACTAACAAACATTCTTAGTTTTGCCTAGTCTTCAGCAAAAATTGAGAGGGGGGGGGGGGGGGGGAGGGTTGAGCCCTGAGGTGATTACTCACCAATTGAATGTAAATCCTGCTTATAGACCAGTCAAACAAAAAAAGAGATGCTTTAGTCCAGAGTGACAGATGGTGATTGATCAGGAAGTGGATAAATTGATGAAGGCAAGATTTATAAGAGAAGTTCAATACCCAGAATGGTTAGCTAATGTGGTGTTGGTGAAGAAAGCAAACGGATCCTATAAAATGTATGTGGACTTCACAGATTTGAATAAAGCTTATCCTAAAGACTCTTTTCCTCTACCTATGATAGACAAACTTGTGGACTCCATAGCAGGGTATGGTTTCTTATCTTCTCTTGATGCGAAGCAGGGATATCATCAGATTAAAATACATTCAGACGATGAGGAGAAGACCTCATTTATAATAGAGAAGGGTATCTATTGTTATACCTCAATGCCCTTCAGTCTGAAAAATGCTGGAGCTACGTATCAATGCCTTATCAACATGATGTTTAAAGATCAATTAGGTAAGAATCTTGAAGCATATGTTGATGATATGATAGTAAAAAGCAAAACTTTTGAAGATCTTCTCCGGGATTTGGCCAAAGTATTAAATGTGATGAATGCATATGGGATGAAGCTTAACCCTGAAAAATGCGTTTTCTTTATACAAGGAAGGAAAATTCTGGGATATATGGTTAGTGAGAAGGGAATAGAACCAAATCCAGATAAAGTAAAAGCTATCTTGGATATGACAGCCCCTAGAAATGTCAAGGAGGTGCAGAGATTGACAGGGTAAATTGCGGCATTGAGCAGATTCATGTCAAGATCAGCTGAAAAATACCTTCCTTTCTTCAAAAAGTTGAGAAAATCTACAACTTTTGAATGGACAGAAGAGTGCCAGAGTGCATTTGAGAAATTGAAAACCTTTTTGAGCTCAGAATAAATTTTGAGCAGACCATTGCCGGGCGAAGAAGTTCTAATCTATCTATCTGCATCTAATAAAGCAATTAGTTTTGTGTTGATCAGTGAAGAAGAGTCAGTTCAAAAACCCATCTACTATTTCAGCAGAGTCCTTCAAGGAGCGGAGTTGAATTATTTGCCAATAGAAAAGCTGGCATATGCTTTACTCCTCTCCGCAAGAAAGTATAAAGTGTATTTGCAAGCTCATCAAGGAATAGTGGTGACATATCAGTCCTTACACAAAGTTTTGCACAAGCCAAAAACATTTGGAAGAATGCTTTACTGATCGGTAAAGTTGGGATAGTATGGGTTGTAGTACAAATTAAGATCAGCGATTAAGGCACAGGCCTTATCAGACTTTATATCTGAATGTTCCTTTGACCCTGAATAAGAACCCGAAGAGCAAAATCTTGAAAACACAGCTCAGATGAAAAGACCATCACCAAAGTCTGAGACAAGTTGGGAGCTATTTGTAGACGGAGCTAGCAGCAAAGAGGGTAGTGGCATTGGTATTGTAATGAAAAATACTTAAGGATTCTTGTTGGAATATGCTTTGAGGTTAGACTTTAAGGCCACTAACAATGTTGCTGAATATGAAGCAGTGATCCAGGGTTTACTTTTCTCAGACTGCCTTCGCTTGGAAGAATTGATAGTTTATAGTGACTTTCAACTGGTGGTGGGGTAGATAGAATGAGACTTTGAAGCCAAAGAAAAAAATATGGCTAGATATTTGTAGAAAACGAAAGCCATAATCCAGAAGATGAAAGATAGAGGAGTGAAGCTGCAGTTTCAGAAAATCCCTAGGGGAGAAAACTATAGAGCTGATAGCCTTAGTAAACTTGCAGCTATTCATCCAGTCGAAGTCCCTTGGAGAATATTTATAAGAACATTGGCTTTTCCTAGCATTCAAGAAGGAATAAAAGTAATGGAAGTAGATGAAGAATCATGCTGGTTAGACCCAATCAAGACCTTCTTAGAGAAGGGCGAACTGCCTGAAAATAACAAGGAAGCCAAGAAAGTAAAGTGTCAAAGTGCTCACTTCTCCTTGCACAATGGAGTTTTTTTATAAGTGGGCATTTTCTCTTTCTTGGTTAAGATGTTTGAGACCAAGTAAGGCCGAATATGTCCTTAAGGAGATACATGAAGGCTCCTGTGGAATGCACATAAGGGGAAAATATTGGCAGCAAAAATAAACAGACAAGGATATTATTGGCCGAGAATGAAGAACGAAGCAATGGCCTTTGTCAGAAAATGTCCTTCGTGCCAGAAGTTTGATAGTGGTAAGCATATCCCAGCAATAGATCAAAGGCCTATATCTAGCCCTTAGCCATTTGCCAAGTGGGGGATGGATATAGTGGGACCATTTCCTATTGCTTCGGGTCAGAGAAAATTTCTATTGGTAGCAGTGAAATATTTTTACAAATGGGTCTAAGCTGAACCACTAGCTACCATTATTGCTGATAAAGTAATTAACTTTTTATGGAGAAATGTTGTATGTAGGTTTGGTGTTCCATACCAGCTCGTTAATGACAATGGGAAGCAGTTCGACAATGCTAAAGTGCGAGCTTTTTATTCAGGACTCCACATCAAACAAAATTTCTCGTCTGTTGCTCATCCACAAACAAATGGCCAGACAGAAGTGATTAATCAAACAATCCTACAAGGGCTAAAATGAAGACTAGATGGATGTGGCCGAAGCTGGGAAGATGAACTACATCATGTGCTATGGGCATATAGGACAACTCCAAGATAGCCAATTGGAGAGACGCCTTTCAGTTTAACCTATGGGACTGAGGCAGTTATTCCTGTTGATATAGGTCTACCCAGTGGCAGGGTTAATTACTGCAGAGACGAAGAGAATGATCAAGCTAGAAGGATAGACTTAGATCTCCTTGAAGAACTAAGAGAAATAACTAGTATCCGAGTGGCAGCTTATAAGCAGCAAGTTGCCAATTACTTCAACAAAAAAGTCAAGAATCAAGTATTTATTGAAGGGGATTTGGTTATGAGATTTCTAGAAGCAACTGGAAAGCGCAAAGGAACAAGCAAATTAGCACCAAATTAGGAAGGTCCATTCAGAGTTCAAAAGGTCATAAGTCCAGGCACTTATAAGCTTGTAATTATGGAAGGTGGCGAAGTTCCTCATACATGGAACATTCAACACCTCAAAATGTACTATCAATAAATAGTAATGAGAGATGCAACTTTCGCAAGGATATCTGAGTCTTCTCAATTAAATGAATTAATATTTGATTACTTGGAAACTGTAGAAGGAAAAGCTCTCTGCAAAAGAAAAATAACCTATTGATGCTAGCTTAAAAGACCGACGAGGCCCCTTACTGAAAAGGGAAAATGCCAAACTAAGTCTGAGAGAAAGTTCAATGGGAAAAAGTCCTAGTGAATCTAGGCGAAAGACCTGGTAAATCAAGGTAAAAGCCTTGATAAATCAAGGCAAAACCTTGGTAAATCAAGGTAAAAGCCCTGATAAATCAAGGTGAAAGCCCTGATAAATCAAGGCAAAGCCCTGATAAATCAAGGTAAAGTCCTAGTGAATCTAGGCAAAAGTCTTGGTGAATCCAGGCGAAAGTCTTAGTGAATCTAGGCAAAAGTCCTACTGAATCTAGGTAAAAGATCTGGTGAATCCAAGTCAAAAATGGTGAGTCTAAGTGAAGGTCCTAGCAAATCTAGATAAAAACCTTGTGTTGATGAATCTAGAAATGTCAAAATAAAGACAATACTCAATTACAAATGGTGAATTGCCTAGATGAGGAAGCTCAGAGAAAAACAAAGTCCACAAAAACAATCAGATGTAAACATAAAAAGGGTGAAAATTGGAAATTCAATACTTCACTTAAAGCAATTATGTTTTTAAGCATAGAAATTGTATACAAAAGATAGAAGAATAATGTTTTTATTTTTTTTTTATGTAAATTCTATAAATACAAAAATTGTATTGTGTCATACACACACACACACACATATATATATATATAAAAAGAGAAAAAGAAGAAGATCAAAATCAATTCTCATTTGGAGGAGGATCGCTTGAAGGAGGATCTGTATGGGGGTCCATAGCCACTATCAAAGCATCAGGTTCAACTGAAGAAGGAGCAAGGTCAGCTGAAGAGACAACAGGAATCTGCTCTAACGTTACTTGGACTTCGTCCTCATCACCTACTTCGCTATTGCCTTCCAACTCCAATATAGGAGAAGATGCCTTATCTATTTCCTTTTCCCATGAAGGGAAGTCTTGTGGTTCAGGCATATCTTCTCCTCCTTTAGTACTTTCATCATAAACGGAGAAATCAGGAACATGAGGCTCTTCATCAATCTCCATCTCAGGCACCTTCTGCAAAATGCCTGGGAAAAAGACTGATGCATCCTGGAGAGCGCTATTATAATATTACGCAGCGGCCTTGAAAGAATGATAGGTGATGAGTTTATTGAAGCTTTCAGAGTTTAAGAAATCTCTAATAGCTTTCTTCTTGGACTCTTCAGCAACCTGAACTCTTCTCAATGCTTATTCATAAGAATAAGTTGTGAACCCTCAAAATTGCACCCCTAGACGATTGATTTTAGATTACAAACTTATAGAATCAAACCGGGCCTAAATCGGATTAGAAATGGGCTAAAACTGACCAAAATAGTGCAAAATCAGTCTAATTCGGGCAAACCAGACCGAACCAAAGCAAACCAAGATTGAACCGGATCAATTCAGACTAAATATGATTGATTCAGATCGAACCAGATCAATTCAAATTGAACCAGACTGAACCTGATTGAGTCTGACCGACCCAAGCCAACAGCCGCATGTCGTGCGGTGTGTGGCAACGCTAGCGTGTCGCGCAGGCTATCGGCACTCCAGGTGTGCCATCGATGCCATCGGTGCCAGTGCTGGTGCCACCAAACTCCTCTCTCCAGCCTCTATAAATAGCAGCCAGCCCCTTTTAGAAATGAGACAAAAAATCTGAAGGAAATGCAAAAAATGTGTATTTTGTTACCGAAATTCTGTCCGAAATACATTTTTCATATTCAAATACTTCCAATTACCAAAATAATTTCAATTTAAAATTGTTATTATTTGTTTTAAGTTCCTAATCCCGAAGTGGAGCTCGGATCCGGAGTTAAACTCGCCCCGTCTGCGACAAAAGCCAAGAAAAGCAAAGGTATAATTCTTTTCTCTTGCATCTTTTAAATTCTAAATTCAGATATAGAATTTATCCTGTTATCATGCCTTTAGGTCTAAAACTGAAAAGATCTAAAATTTATTAATTTAAAATCTGAATTAAATTAATAAACTAAATAAAGCTCTTTTGAGTAAAACCTCTCCTTCGCAAGAAGAGAGAACTGCGTGGGGTTTGATTTACATTCAAAAGGATACGTAAGCATGCCAATCTGTTAGGCATCAATTCCAAAATATTTTAAATAATATTTCCATTTTTCATATTTTATTTATCTTTCTTTTATTGCTTTATTATTGTTGACCTAAATTGGGTGTTTAATTTAGTCAATCTCTATTTTGATCTTGACAAATCAAATTGAATTGTACTAATGTTTCAACTAAGTGTAGTTTTCAGATAAAATGACCTATTAAGTGCTTGAGAATGAAGAACTTAGAAAATTCTCTAAGTAGTCTGCCTAACCTATTCATTGCGTCCGTAATAAAGGAATAGCGCCCGCAACAGGCAAGTCGAAGGTCGAAGACCAGAGTCGAAGGTCGAAGACCAGAGGCGAAGGTCGAAGACCAGAGTCAAAGGTCGAAGACCAGAGGCAAAGGTCGAAGACCAGAGTCGAAGGTCGAAGACCAGAGGCGAAGGCCGAAGATCAGAGTCGAAGGTCGAAGATCAGAGTCGAAGGTCGAAGACCAGAGGCGAAGGTCGAAGACCAGAGGCGAAGGTCGAAGACCAGAGTCGAAGGTCGAAGACCAGAGGCGAAGGCCGAAGACAAGAGGCGAAGGTCGAAGATCAAGGG
>CATKHJ011258181.1:0-15428 GCA_949750685.1 Vernicia montana | reverse complement strand
TAATTAGAATCTAATTAAACCATAAATATGTTTAGGAAAATGCAAATGAATGGCATAAAATCACAAATGATTCTAATGGACGTGTCTTTCGAATTAGGTCAATTAGAAATCAAATTAATTCTAAACCTAATCATAAGCATGCATAGGGTTTAGTGCATTTCTGATTAGTAGACCCTAAGTTCATTGTTCTTTTAATCAAGCATTAATTTTCATCTATCGATCCTTCAATTAATACCTAGGTCATATAAGTGGTAGCTAATCACATATATGTAGAATTAAGCATAGAAAAATGACAATATAATTCCTAAATCATACATCTAAACAAACATATTAAATCAATAGGATCCATCTAAATCCTAGAATTAAAGAATCAGTTCATGATGATAGAAAATTGAAAATCAACTTTATTAAATCCAAAAACAATAATGAAATTGAATATAAAAAGTTAAGAATACAAAACCCAAGATGAAATCCCCTCGAAGAGCTGTCACCATCTCCAAAAAGTGTTTCTCACCATGAACTCAAACTAAACCTAACACAATCTTGATTACAAAAAGAAGAACGAAAAGAAAAGGAATTGAAATTTGGTGAATGATGACTGCTTGTTGCCTTAACCTAGAGCCTGGAGGCTACTAGGGTTCTATCCCTTTTCTCAAGTCCTTCCTCTTCCTTTTATATCCAATTAGGGTTACAAGTGTTAGGTAATACCCTTCTTACCCCCAACAACTGAAAGATGTCAAAAAGAGGAGAAAATTCACGTTCCGGCTCGTCAGGTGGCGCACGGCCGTGCATAGTGTGTTGCACGGCCGTGCAACATGAAAGCACCAAGTTCTGCTCTGTTTCCTCGACAGACAGAATCAGAGATACTTTGCACGGCCGTGCAGAATGGCTGTGCAGAATGGCTGTGCAGAATAGCTGTGTAGAATGGCTGTGCAGAATGGCTGTGCAAAATAGCTGTGTAGAATGGCTGTGCAGAATGGCTGTGCAGAAAGGCTGTGCACATTTAGGTAGAATGCGTTTTGAGTTGCAGGGCCATACAGAAAGGCTGTGCAACACTTCAAAACCTTTTTCTCAACATCATTTCCTTGAATTCCATCCGTATTTGACCTACACTTGAAATTGACTTAAAAAAAACATAAAAATACCTAAAAACTAATTAGAGATAAATAAAATTAATCAAAATAATATCCTAAAAACACTACACATTTAGTCATATCAGTGGGATCAAAGCATGCTCGTCTAAGCCTTAAAGGTAATGAGTATGGTTAGGGCAGCCATATCAATTGGGTTGGCCATTGGTACCTTAAAGCAAAACCAAAAGAAACCCAGTGAGTGATTGGTGGTGATGAGAGTAGAGATATACAAACTTTGAGGGAAAAGGATTCCCTATGGTGTTGTGGGCCAACCATTTTTGGGCTTTGAGGATTTCCTAAGGTAGGATGGGCTAAGGTCTTGGGCTTGGGGTAGCATAATGGGCCAAAGGTATTGGGCTTTGAGGATTTCCTAAAGTAGGATGGGCCAAGGTCTTAGGCTTAGGATAGTATGTTGGGCCAAAAGTATTGGGCTTTAGAGGTCTGGAGTATATTGGGCTAAGGTTGTTGGGCTTAAGGTAATGGGTTAGTCTTAATGGTAATGGGCTAAGGGTGTTGGGCTTAAGGTATTGTGTAATGGGTTAGGGTAGTGGTGCTTAGGTTAAAGGTTTAGGGTGACAGTTTAGGGTTTGTGGGGCGAAGGTGATTAGGATAGAGGTGAGTGTTTAACCCTTTTTTGGTTCAAGGCTCCACTTGAAATAAATGCATTTTTTTGTACATTATGAATGCATGATATGCATGAGAAAAAATATTTCATGAAGATACAGATGTGTAAGGGGCTTTACTTATGGTACATTCAACCTAAGGTCAGGTTCTAAGTTCATTACATGAAAGGGTAAGGGTGGTTGGAATTAAGTACCCGTCACACTAGAGTAGCGATATACCTAACCACATGTGAGTTAATGAATCTTGCGTGGGTCCAACGGTACGTGCTTGCTCATTACACCTTTGAAATGATCAAAGGATTCATCGCGGGCTGGATGATTTCACTATCGGCGAGTAGACCCAAAGAGGGTTACCCACTCGATGTCAGTCACTATCTATTGTTTTCCTAGAACTAGGCTTGGAGGCAAAGAGCCAATGCAAGTGATGCATGAAAAGTCACAATTATATTAAAAGACAAACTTTATTTTTAAACCAATTAGTAGTCCTTTTATTTTTTCCTTTTATTAAAAAGAAATTGTCCCCAATGGAGTCGCCAACTATGAGGCCTCGCCCGAGCACCGGTCAGATCCGCTAAGGGGAATCGAAATGCTCATTTGGGTTTGAACTCACGATGAAGCCCTCAGGCTTTTGGTTGATTTTGAAAAGTGGTTTAGAGTCACCATCTTTCTTTATTTTTATTTGGGAAAATATAAGGTAAAAACCTATTAATGACACCAATTTTTATCCCAAAGAAAAAGTACACTAGCCTCGAAACCAATGAGGATTTGGAGACTAGGTTTTTGGTTTATTTCAACAAAACAAGTTTGGCAATTAATATAGAAGTGACATAAAAATAGATTTCATGAATAGTTTAAAATGCATGATCAATTCATAAAATGCATAAAATAAATAAATGAAAACCTAACTAGTGAAGAAGGTGATGGGAGAAAAGTTGATTTATTTTAATCGGATTCGATGCTTGAATTAAGCATGCCTGTGTATCTCTTTGAATGGGAATCAGAACTCACTGTGAGGCCTCGCCCGAGCACCGGTCCGATCCGCTAGTGGGGATCGAAATGCTCATTTGGATTTGTACTCACGATAAAACCCTCGGGTTTAGATTGGTTGATTTTGAAAAGTTGCATTATGAGTCGCCAACTTAATTTTATTTTTTTTTGGGAAAAGTTAAGGAAAAACCCAATTAAATGACTCCAATTATATTCCAATAAAAAAGTGCACTAGCCCTCGATTACCAAAGAGAATTTGGGGACTAGGTTTTCGGTTCATTTAATTAGTTTGGCAAGTTTAATACTTAATGACTTAAAATAAATTTCATGAACAGTTATAAATGAATGAATAATTAAATATGCATGAATTAAAACAGTTATAAATGAATGAATAATTAAATATGCATGAATTAAAGTAAAGCAGTAAAAGAAGTAATAAAAACAATAAAAGAATTAAATAAAGAAAGCAATAGAAATGTTAAATTTACAACCTAAACCAAATTAGGGGATACTCCCTCTAGTCCTTATGGGTTCTAGGAGAGTCATACATTTCCCAAATTAAATCAAGGGTAATTTACGATTTAGTTCCTAAGGTTTGCCTAAATTAATGACTTGGTCCCTGCAATTTGAGAAATGAGCTCTTTAATTCTTGAAGTTTTATTCCGTTACACTAAATAGTCCTTCTGCCAAAATTTTCAACTATTTTCCGTTAATCAACTATGAAAATAATATTTTAATATAAAATTCTATATTTTTGTACCAAAAATACCTTTATCTCTAATTTTCCTTTATCTCTCTTTCCTTTGCATAGCTGGTAAACTCTTCCCTTTCAACGAAAAAAAGCTATAATTGATACAAGAAAATTCTTTATATTTTGGTTCAAAATTTTTAAGAATCCAAGTGCTCAAAATTCTCTCTATTCCCTCTTTTCTTTGTCTACCTACACAAAAAAGGATAAATTAGATTCACATAGAAAGCAAATTCAAGGCTAGATTTAACCAAAAAAACATGAAAATATAAAATCCAAACAGATTTTTGATGAGTTACAAATAATTTTTGACCCAATAACTCAAAAGCAAAGGATGACCCAACAACAACGGAGCACTGGAGCACCTGAACCAACAACAACGGTGGCGAGCAAAGGACCATGCTGATCGATGACAAACAGAGCACGAAAGGCATTAGAGGAGAGAGCACCTGGGGATCTACGATGGAAAAGAGAGCACCTGGGATCTGCCGTCATCACCTCTCTCTCAACTCACTTCATGCTCGATTGGCGATGAGGAGAGAGCACTTAGGATCTAGTTTTTTTAGCAAACGAAGGTTTGTTTTTGAACTTTTTTGTTTTTTAATCTCCTTCTGATTGTTCCTTCACATGGAATTGGGGCATTCATTAGGATGGCCATGGAAGATTGGTAATGGGGCAATATTTACGTAGGAATTAATTGGGTGAGAATTTGATTCGATATAATTTATACTGAAACTATTTAAGAATTGGGTGTTAATGGGTGGATTGGTTGCAGACATCATCTACTTGGATCCCATGGGTGTTCCACATCATCATCTTTTTCATTTTATTCATAAGGAGATTGAGATTGATATTGAGAAGTGCTGTTGCCATTGTAATCGTACTAGAGAAAATGATGGAGTTCAATGATTAATTAAAGACCTAGAAAATTAATTTGTAAATTTAATTTGTAAATTTAATTTGTTTAATATGTAAATTTAGTTAATTTGAGAATTGATTTTGTTGATTGATTTTTTGGGTTTAGTTGAATAGAGAGAGGTGAGAGGGTATGAATGTGAGGGATGATTGAAATAGAAAATTTAATTGTAAATGAGGGGTATTTTAGACTTTTCACATAATTTTAATGAAAAAAGTAACAGAATGACTATTTAGTGTAACGGAATAAAACCTCAGGGACTAAAGAGCTCATTTCTCAAACTATAGGGATCAAGTCATTAATTTAAGCAAATCTTAGGGACTAAATTGTAAATTACCCTTAAATCAATAATGAAAGTGACAAAATAAAGAAGCAAAAGAAAGCACAAAACCTAAACTATGTGAAGAAGGTGAAAGAGAAAGAAAATTTATTTTAATTGGATTTGATGTTTTGAACAATCATGCCTACGTATCCCTTTGAATGGGAATCAAAATCCACATAGTTTGCCCTTCTTGCGAAGGAGGTTTGTTTAGTTTGAGCTTTTTATCATGTTCCAGATTGATTGATAAAAAGGAGAATTGATTAATTGATTAACCAATTTAATTAATTACCAAGTAGTTAATTAAGTCAGGTTCTAATTAACATGCCTCAAAAATAAATAAGAAAAAAAGAATGGGATGAAAGAGAAGGGAACATGCAAAGAATCTCTAAGGGGAAAACAATAAAGCAAGCTAGACAAATAAAAGAAATAAGAAAATAAAAGAACAAGAAAATAAGAAAACAAAAGAAAGAAAAAGAGAAAAGTAAAAGAAACTTACCTTAAGATGGAGGAGACTTGTCTCGTTGGGCGGCGAACTTGCCTTAGACGACGGAAAACTTTTGACTTGATGGGTCGGCTTGTGACGTCGCAACCCAATCTTGCTTTGCAAAGAAAATAGCAATAGAAACACAAGAAATAAAAAGAAAAATTAGAACTAGGGAGATCATTCCTTTTGGGACCAAGCTAAAAAGAGTATTTTGACTTGCTTTGAGATCAGGGGGATGATCAAGTAAGCTTTGAGTTGTGCCAATGAGCTGGGGGGGGGGGGGGGGTAGTTTATATAGGAAAAGAGGCTAGGGAGAATTTTCACATTTTTCAATATGGGAATCATGAATAGTGACATGTGACCACACGTACCTATGCGGTCACCGCACGTGCTTGTGCAGTCACCGCACAGGGTTGTGCGGCCATAGGCCCCGCTTCAGCCCGTTCGGCTCGTTTTTGCTCGTTTAAGGTCCGTTTTATATGATTCTAGTTGCATCGTGCTCATTATTCAATCCTAGATGATCTAAGGATGGTTCAGAGACTTGAGGGATGGGTCACGAGTCCCGAGGCTCAGATTCTCAATTTTTAGGATTTTGGCGCTCTTTGGCGATTTCGACTTCCGGAGGTCTATTTACTGAGCCTAGGTGTCTCTAGAGTTTGGTTGTATGCCAGAGGGTGAAAAATTAAAGGTTCGCACCCACGTAGTTCTCCCTTCTTGCGAAAAGGGTTAGTTTAGTCTTATCCTTTTATCATGTTTCAATTGATTGAATTAGAGAGGATTGATTGATTAATTAATTAATTATAATTAATTTACCATGTTAAGTTAATTAGGTCATATTTTAATTAACTACCCTAAGTGAATCAATTTTAATTAATTAATTGATTATAGAGTGAGAGAGTAAAAAAGCAAAAATTAGGTAAGGAGCCCAAAGGGGAGAAAAGAATAATCCCATGGAGGCAAAAAATAAATAAATAATGAAAAGGAAAAGGAAAAGGAAAAAGAAAAGATGCTTACCTTGCGCTCGTACTACTTTGAGATGGAGGAGACTTGTCTTGGTCGGTGGTGGACTTACCTCGGATGGCTTGCCACGGATGGCGGGGAACTTGCCTCAGACGGTGGGAAGCTCTTGACTTGATGGGTCAGCTCAGGAAGTCGCAACCTAATTTTCTTTACAAAGCAAGGAGCAATAGCAAAGTAAAAATAAAAATAAAAATAAAGGAAAATTTTAAACTAGAGAGCTTGTTCCTCAGTGGACGAAGCTTATGGGGATGGTTCGCTGGATGCAAAGGCTAATCAAGCAAGCCAAGAGGTTAAAAGGTTAAGAGGTCTGAAAAACTGAGATGGGAGGTCTGAATATATAGTGGAGAGGCCTAGGGATGAATTCCTACACTTTCAATATGGGAAAAATGGATTTCAGAGTCGCGATCGCACAAGAGGCTTTTGGAACCACATTGGAAGCTTTTGGAACCACACAGAGCCAATTGGGAACCGCACGTGGTTTGTGCGGTTTTGTACAGAGGCTGTGTGGTTCCGTACAGGTGTTGTGCAATTCCCACAGGCCGTTGTGCGGTTTTGACGCTCGGTTTTGCCAATTTTCACTGTTTTGGCCCATTTCGTATCCGTTTTCTCGTGATTCAGTTGCGTTGTACTCTGTATTCAATTTCGGATGATATGAGGATGGTTCAGAGGCCTAACAGATGAGGCCCGGAGCTCAGATTCCTAATTTTTAGGGTTTTGGAGATTTTTAGCGATTTCGACTTCTGGAGGTCTGTTTACTGAACTTAGGTGCTTCTAGAGTTTGGTTGTCTGCCAGAGGGTGTAAAATTAAGGGTTCACAATATGTATATACTGGAACCTTATTACCACTTAAAAATCTTAAATATCTTCACCAACCACATTGTATAAATTAGAATTCTCTTCCAAAGAGGCCTTCGCCTATTCATATGAACAATATACATATACATGTACTTTAATTTCACCATAATTAAGAATTCAAAAGGACCTATTTCTTTCATGTGATAACTTTTACTCTTTTAATATGAGAAACTTTTCTTGAAACCCATACTTCCAAATTGAAACTTGAGGTTCCCCAATTGAGTAACTCTCTATTTATTTGTATTTCTTTGAGAAGGCCTTTGGCCTACCAATGAAAATCTCCTCAACATCTTGAGTTAATTGATTTCTTCACAAAATCATTGTTCTACTTTGTTGATATATATATATATTGATATCATATGCTTTTGATAATCAACTAGAAAGCAAAAATCCCCATTTGATGTGGGGTAATACATTAGTCATGTGCACATAGTAAAGCTTACGGGTAGGGCGAGCATACCCAACCCTAGCTAGGAAGGATGGTCCTAGCCGTGAGACCTAATCAGTCTCACGCTACTGATACTATGAGAGTGAGCAAGGCTTAGGCTACCACTCTAATATTTACATGTGGGAAGCACACCGCTTCCAAAAATCATGATTTCTTCTAAAAAGGTATTATTGTTCTTAAATCATTACTGATTGCTTTTGGTCTCCTCTTTTGTATTAACATAATGAAATCCTATTAATACTACTGTTAAATACTTACCTTTATACTATTTTATTTCGATTCTTATATACTCACTGAGCTTCTCTCACACCCACATAGTGTATTTTTTTGGGTTCAGTAGTAGACTTAGCAAGTAGATTTCAAGTTTCAGCCTCTGCTTGGGATTGCTCTACTGAATGTATGATGATCATGTCTTGATTCTTTGGGTCATTTTATATAGAGCTCCATGAATTATTATAGTTATAGCACTTCAGTAATTGGATAAATTGAATACTTTATAATGGTCAGTAATTGTAATATGATATGTCATATCGGGTTATAGCAATTAAAATCATATATAGTAATATTCTCGATTGATGATGAAAATAGCAGTGTATAAATAGTAAACATGTGGCATATGTTTAGTATATTGGAATTACAATGGTATCTATTGAGTATACATTCGGCATATGATACTGTTAACTCAGGTTATGAATCTTGGGAATATGTGTAATAGTTGTAAAGTATGTTATATTAGAGACTGAAGGGTTCTACGGGTTGTTGGCACCTTTATGGTCACCCATGCCCTAGCACCGTCACACTTTAGAAGTTGGGGTGTGACAGGTGGCCTCTAGTAGAGAGATCGTGATGTCGATAGTAAGTGCAGGTGCAACTTTGGTAGCTCGAATTTTCGACTTTCCTTGTATGATATTTTTGTTTTATTCATTATTTTAGCTTGATGGTATTTGTTGGATTTTGCATCTAGTATGGAGAAAAAGGGAAAAAAACATTTGTTGGTATTTGTCAGTTTTCAAATGGGTTTTATTTAATGCTTGCAGTAAAGTGTATGTAATATTTGATTGATTTCATTCTACCTTTTAAAGCTTTCATCTAGGTTTTTTTAATTGGGTTTCTTTGATTTCAAATTTTTTGATTGATTTCATTATAACTTTTGAATTTTGCTTTTGGGTTTCTATTATTGGTTTTCTTTGTCACGACACGAACCTGAGGGCACGTGACCGACAATAAGGAATGGAAAAGCATAAAGCTTTCGGAACTTGTAGTAAGCCTGACTAACTACTAAATGATAAAACTGTAATATGACAGTTGTAATTGTCACAAAAAAAGGGCTATGGGCTCACCTATCAAGCATAACTTGTACATAACATCACATCTCTGCTACTCAAGGCTACAATATCAGTCACATCCCATCTTCAGAGATGCGACGGTCCTAAGGCATGGGTACCAGTAAAGGCACCGAACACCCGTAGAACCTACATATTATAATTCCAATTAAAATCTGGCAGATGTAAACCCTCAATTTTGCACTCTTATAAGAAGGTTGCAGCTTGACACCTGCTAAGTTTAGTGTGCTATGCAGAGCCAGTACGGTGGTCCTGCTAGCGAGTTAGCGGGCGGGGGTCAAGAGGGCAGCGCCTCCGAAAGGTAAAAGATTTAATTTTTCGACACTGACCGACACTTTTTTGATCTTGACCAGACACTTTGTACCATATAGTATTTTTCTAAAACTGATCGATTTTCTCTCGAAACTAACTGCCAAATTGTTCGATAATTAATTTTAGATCCACCGACACTCACCGGTAATTTTTTAAAACCCTGTGAACCCTGAATTTCGCACCGTCTAAACCCACAGACATGCAAAAAGGACTTGGAAGCTGAAATAGGCAAGAAAGGATCGAAAAAATTGAAGAACCGACCACGGTTTGGCCTGGGTGACTGCACAGAGGCCCCCAGGAACCGCACAAGGCCTGTACGGTTCCGCACAGGGTCTGTGCGGTCCTGCCTTTCCTTGTGCGGTCCTAGTTGGTGCTGTGCGGTCCATTTTTCCCTGTGTACGGTCCCATAATGGCTCTGTGCGATTTTGCCATTTTTGGTCAGTTTTCCCACATTGGAAAACGATGCCATAGACGAGAAAATGATGGATGCCTTGTATCGGATTCAAGGTTATCAGTAGAAGATATCAAGGCACTTCAACAAGAAGGTCATAGATAGAGGCTTAGAAGAAAGGAATTTGGTTTTGAAAGAAATTAGAGCCCCAGTGCATGACCTTAGAGGAAAATTCAGACCAAATTGGGCCAGACCCTACATACTCAAGAAGATCTTGTCAGATGGAGCAGCCATTCTTATGGATCTGGATGGAATAGAGTTTGCCAGTCCATGCAATTTGGATTAACTGAAGCGCTATTTCATTTGAATGTTTTGAATGTAATTTACATGCATGATGCAAAATAGAACTACGTGGACCTGATTCTCCAAAAATTATGTTGATCAATCAAAATTGAATTTGTGTAAGGAGATACGAAGGCAGCCCGCTGTGGGTACGGTCTAAATCTTAATAAAATTATCATTTTTATCTTTATTATTTGAGTTTTTGCTTGCATTAAAAGAGAAAAAAAATAAAGAAATAATAATAAAGAAAAAAGCTCGTTAAGTTGAAAACCCGAAAGGGCGGCTTAGGCAAAAATTAGAGCAAATAAAAATGATGTATTATTCGAATAAGATTCCAATTAAGTACTAGATCAAAAGAATAGAAAAGTTGTCCATAGCTATGTCTAAAATCCTAGAATCTAAAATCTGAAAAAGACTCTAGGTCATTTTCTTTTTCCCTTTTGGATCAGATTCCTCTATGGTAACTCCATCTTCAATTTCATATAGTAAGGCCACCCTCCTAGCCTTCTCTGTTGGCCAAGTCATTGCAATCTATCATGAATTGTAATCCTCCAACCTATCAAAGCTATAAGATGGAAGAACAATGTGAAACCCACGAAGCCAACCATTCATGACAGCCCTAGCCATAGTGGGAATGATCAGAGTAGAATTGAAGAGGGCACCATCTGGGGGCACTCCTTATGCATGGCCCATCTGTCTCATAAATCTGGTCCCTTGGTAAAAGGTCACCATATGTAATCCAAGCAGATATACCATTTTGTAGCCGAAGCTCATAGTCATGAATCTCCTGATCTTGTACCAAGGAAAAAGCCACAATAGCTCCTCTGAACCTAACTCAAATAGACATGAAGTCTACTCCCTTTCTGAATTGAACTTGATGACTATCTTGCGGGACCTGTACCAGGAGGTTGAATAGTCTCGTCGAGTAGGAGGGGAGACAACCCTTAAGTGATCCCTCAACCATATCTGTTTTGGAAGAAAGCAATATGAGCAAAAAGAAGAAAGGTGTAGAAGGAAGGTAGAGAACATGAAACATGCCTGAAGAATGATTGGGCTCACAGACCAAGGCCCATTGCTTCTATATGCTCGATCCAAGCTTAGAATGGTCTCAGCTAGAACAATGGCAACAATCAAGCATCCATCCTCCATCTGACTCACCAGCTCAGTTACCTTAACATCTCCCCAACCCACAGGGCTTATGAAAAGGAAGCCTGAAGTCAAACAAAAAGATAGAGCTTGCATCCGGCGATTTTGCCACTCATCCTCCTCAAAATCTCGGGGATCATGAAACTCGGCGATCACAGCAGTCAAATCCACCCAATCTCCCATGACCATAGGGCTAGCAGTTGTCGCGTCCAATCCCAAAAGCCTCTAAAAGGAATTGAAATAGCCTACCCTTTCAACCGGAATTGCCATATTTGCCTCAGGATCAGATCCTAAGAGTACACTAAACTCCTCAAAGGTGGGGCACATCTCCTCCATGCCAGCCCCGAACCTAAACACATGTACATCAGGATCCCAGAACCTCATGTAAGCTCTCAGAAAATCCTAATTAATTTTCACACCCCTAAGGGTCGGCATGGCACTGATTTCAAACCTCCCCAAATTAATGCGTTCCACTTGTTCAAAGTTCTTTGTCCATAAATACATAGAGTGACTAAAGAAGGGCTCCATTATAGAAGGAGAAGAAGAAAACAAAAAATAAAAATAAAAATAGAGAAGCAAAAGAAAAGACAAGAAAATAAGAAAGAAAAGTAAAAGAGAGCGAGAAGAAACAGTACCTGAAAAATAGGGGAAGCAGGATTGAGGTTCAGAACACCAAAAAACCCTATTTATAGACAAAAAAGGCTAAAAAATGGTTTTCCCGCTGCAGGAACCACACAGGGCCTCTACGAAACTGTAGAGCACCAGTGCGGTCAACATTCTGAACCGCACACACCCTGTGCAGTTCCGCACAAGGCCTGTGCAGTTCCGCACATGCCATGTGTGGTCCGCACCTTGATTTTTCCTGACACTTCAAATTCTGCCCCTTTTCCCTAAATTGATCATTCATATTGTTTTTCGGAGGAATAAGGATGAAAAAGAAGAAAAATAAGAGCAAGAAGAGAGAAAAAAAGCCAGGACATACATTTCTGCATTCATAATCATACATAAATCCCAAAAGGTACATACCTCATTCCATAGCATGATCATATCATGTGGGTAGTTCAAAAATACATCATGTTCTAGTACATGCATACATACATCATCCTAGCATATACTGTGCATAAAAGAAAGGTTAGAACTAATGTCTGTCGCGCCTCTACCTCCTTCTTTGTAATGGAGATCCATCATCATTATCCTGCAAACCTCGAAGAGTAAGAGAGGCTGATAATGCTGACCTCAGCCGACCAACCGTCTCATGAGAATGACGGGTCCAATCCAAGGGAACCTATAGAAAATAGAACAGAAATTGATCAGATTAAAGCTACATGGGTCTTTTCAAAAATCAGTCAAAACACAAGCTACATACCTCAAGCAACGTCATCTGGGAATGGAGGGTACCCTGATGGCACAGAATCAGGAATAGCATATTTGACCATCTCCTGATCTCGGGAGACATAATCCAAGTCCTCCGCAGCCCAAAGATACTATGAAAAAGCTCTACTGGGTCCAGCACTGGTACTCGGGCCTGCACCTACACCTACATCTGTATCTGCACCTCTCCCTCCTCGTGAGGTACGAACAGTACCAGCAGTCAGCCTAGGTCGGGCATGCCTCTCTAGAAAAGGTACGCCTGGCATCAACCTACTATAGCAAAAAGCATCATAATCAGCCTCACGGTCCAAAAGAGGCTCTATCGGAAGGCCCGCTCCCAAGATATCCTAATCACGAATGCGAAGCCCATATCGCATCTTAACAGGGGGCCAACAGGAACCACCCTCTCTCTAGTAAACTGGGCTCGGACCCTCTCTCCCTAGTAGAACATCCGGTCAGCTGGAAATCGTAAGAGCAAATGCAAGGAAGACAAGGTCAGACTGGACTCTGTCCTCTCTGACAAATGCATCATCCTAGATCCGAAAGGTACCTATCGGACCTACACAAGCCAAAATCAAGTTATAAGAAGCAGTAAAAGATGTGTTTATAGTGCTACAAAATAGATAGTACCTGTGATACTCGAAGGTGTGAGAAAAATGCCATGATCCCATAAAAGCTATGCCGCTCATGTCGGCCCCGGTTCCTTGAACTCCAGGCATAGCCACAAGGAAACGAATCTGCAGAATCATCTCTCAAAGGTGGAGATAAGCGAGGGAAATACTCATAAGCCCAGTACTGCAAATCAAACAGCAGATAGTTAGTAAACAGGGGGCAAGAATATGAAACAGAAGCAAAGGTATCATGACATACCTCCCAGATAATGTGCGTCCCGCCTAAGCTAGCGAATTCTCCCCGAGAGAAATTAGACATCTCCCTGTACATTGCACAAAGTGCAAATCCTCCCCAGTCGGTACAGTCAGATCCTCTAGTGAGCAAAGGACATTCATATCAATAGTGTCCCTCTTAGTGTGGTAGAAAGAGCAACCCAGAATCATCAGCATGATGACACGAGCTGTCTGCTCATCAGTGAAGGTACCCACATCGAGAGTCATAATCTCGATCCTCTCTCGAAGCCAGACCTGAGAGAGGTGAACATTTCCACGCAGCGGAAGCAGGCCTAACAGATTTGTCAATCACCTATCTGATAATGAATGCCAATCTGAGTAAAACTCTAGAGGACGTCCACGAAAATGCAGTCCAGTCAGCATGGTAAGATCCAAGGGAGTCACGGTCATCTCCCCGCATGGAAAGTGAAAAGTATCAGTGGTGTCCCACCACCTCTCCGCCAAAGCCCTCAATAATGGGAGGTTACTCTCATGAGTATACTCTAATGATAAGAAGCCGAGTAACCCTGAAGGCATTATCAGCTCCCTAACATGCGGATGCGTCTCTAGAAAGGTAGCCATAACCGATAGGTTTGACCTACCTTCTCTAGCTCTATAGCTAACTCCCTTTATTATTTAATTATCATTTTGCAAAAAAAAAAAAAATCAGTCGAGCTACTTTGCTTAAATTGCATATTGTCTACATATTTTATTTTTTGTGCAAAGCTAACATGTGTGACAGGAAAGAAAAAGAGAAGGAAGCATAAATACCTCCATAGCACAGGTACGAGCAACATGGGTCTCCGCCTCCTGCAGCAGATCTGACGGGTCGGTATTCTCCCGCGGGGCCTGATAACTCCGGGTGTGTCGAACGCTAGGTAAAGCCATAAAAAATCTTTGAAGAGAATTGAGAGAAAAAGAATTTTAGAGAGAAGTTAGAGAGATAGTGAAAATCTAACAAATGATGAAATGTGAAGGAAAGTGAGGTGGTTACTCCTTTATATAGGGGGGTCCACTTGCATAGTAACTTTCACTGCCAGATCACTCGGGACGCAATTTCAGATCCGTTTCAAGTCAGAATTAAGCACCATCAATTCCAGTGTTCTTGCAATATTTTTCTCTTTCATTAGAGACCTCATTTACCTAGATCATAATTGGGATGCTTCTGTTATGACAGAAATACCATAAAATTAAAAATACGCTGAAAAATGGAAAACCATCCGAACAAATTCAGAAATACCTCAAAACTGACCAAGCATCAAACTGGACCTCCCAAAACAAATTGGAGTCATCACGTTTGCCGAACTCATCCCAGATATCCCCAAGTTCACATTTATCAGAATCTCCCACCAGACCGGCCAATTCTGATAAGGGGGCAGCTGTGAACCCTGAATTTCACACCGTTTAAACCCACAAATATGCAAAAAGGACTCGAAAACTGAAACGAGCAAGAAAGGATCGAAAAAATTGAAGAACCGACCATAGTTTGGCCTGGGTGACCATACAGGGGCCCCCAAGAACCGCACAAGGCCTGTGCGTCTGTGCGGTCCCAGTTGGTGCTGTGCGGTTTTGCCATTTCTGGTCAGTTTTTCCACATTGGAAAATGTGAAAAAATTTCCTATCCTCTCTACCTATATAAGCTACCCTCCCCCAACTCATTTTGACACCTCACTTGTCAAATCAAACCTAATTGATTACAAGCAAGCATTTTCCTAAGGCTTGGTTCGAAAGAGTTGCCTTTCCTAGTTTAAAGTTTTTATTTTGGGTGGTTGTTTGTGGTTTCTCTCAAGTCAATTGGAGGGAGTCCTAAAAGCGCCGTCCTAGTAGCAGTTTGAAGGCTATAGTTTCGCCGAGTCGAGCCAAGGTGGAATTGCGATCCGGTCGCCCGCTCCGTCCATATGTCCCCAAGTCTCATCTTCAAAAGGTATTTATTTTCTTTCTTTTTCATTTATTTATTTATTTGTTTTGAAGTTTGTTTTGCTTATTTGTTGCATTGTTGTTTTATTTTTAGCTTAGTTTCTTCTTATTTCTTTATTATTATTTCCCTTTGCATGTTCCCTCTTTCTTTTATTCTCTTTCTTTTAGTTATATAATTCTAGCATA